>SNQJ01S0026628.1:141824-164471 GCA_010110895.2 Picea sitchensis
AAAAAGTAACAAAAGAGAGACTTGAACTCAAGACCTCTTACTTAATAAGACAAGTTTTAACCAAATGGTCTAGCAAAACATGTTGTAATGTTCAGAAGGAGGATTGGGGTTGTTGTTGTTGTTGTTGTTGTTGTTGTTGTTGAAGACGACCTTGGAGAGCATGCTCCAAAAAAACTCTTTTCACACAAGAAAAAAAAGTCGCTTCTCGATGACAACAAGGATTAGATCTCGATTAGCTTACCAGGAAGATGCACCTTTTCCTATCTGTTTCTAATTTTTCGAGATCGCACAAGGCACGGGGAAAAGAGAATACGCAGATCTAAAAGAGTAGTAGCCCAGAAATAAAAAAATACAAACTGAATTAAAATCAAAACTTTGCAAAAATTAAAAAAAAATTGTGTATTCAGACTTTATAGCTTCGGATCTGACTGTAATGGTCGTATCTTGGGAAAACAGAAACCTTTTCGAGTGAAATGAAAAGTGTTACTGAATGAAACGAGTGCTCCAAATGCAATGGAACAGTCCTCTCAGCCCAGAAATGTACGAAAATGCCAGAAAATGGAGATGAGGCAACTCGGCTTCACGATCTCGATCTACAACAGGATCGGGTCTTCAAACAGGCTCTGATACCATGTTTGAAAACACAGGTATTCCAATAGAGGATGAACACCTTCAGTAACCACTCACATAACCAGATCAAAGAACAACACACTGATGTTTTCACGTGGTAAAACCCCTATGGGGAAACATCCACGGCCCCAGCCAATGCAACCACTTGGAGCAGTTTATTAATGCAAAGAAAAAGATTATAGAGAGATTTTACAAGAGAGTTTCTCACAATCGATCATCAGAAAATGACCCTCCATTATCTTTAAATAGAGATCATGGACCAATCGGGTGTTAAGCCACGGATCAATGGTCGTTAAGATCGAGGAGAGTATGAACCGTCGGATCACTCTATGTCTGGAACATATCGTGACCGTCGGATTTCCTAACTACAATATGCATACTAATGCATATTGTAGCTCCCAAAATGAATCAGTCACTATGGTTTCATTTTGTGGTTGATAGCATCGTTATTGGTAGTTTTCTCTAATTTGTTGTAAGTTTTTCTAGTAGCAAAACTTAGGTTTTAATTTATGTCTTAGAAATAAGACGATCCATAAAGGTCTTTTCTTTAAAAATTACATGAAAAAATTTCAACAGCTAACGCGTGTTTCAAAGATGATGATTAGCTGGTGAAAGCAGTGATTTTCAACAGCTAAGGAGCATTTCCCACGGGCCGTTAGCTGGTGAAAGCGCGGATCACGTGTGTTTTCTCCACATTTTCAAAAAATCAAAAGATGACATGCTCAACACACATCATGTAATCATTATAAGGCGCTGGTGAAAGCGGATAATGATGAAGATTCAAGTTTCCATGTCTAAATCGGATTGCAAAGCGGATCGTGTTCAGAAATGCATGCTTCACGATAATGGCGCTGGAGATGGAGAATTCAAATCCATCATCATAGGCAAAGGAGTGGTACTACTCGGCTGGTGACATCAAATCGACACATCATATCCCCAACACGCATCATTCACAGGCATATGATATGTTTTCATTTTTGAAAGACAGTGCCAAGCATTTTCACCAGCGCAAAACCTCGGCTCAAATAAAAGATTACAGTGTTTTGTGTGCAAAATTGTCTCGGGTTCGAATTGCAGATGGTAAGGAGACGAAGTGGTTCGTTGCTAAGAAAAGAATTGGACAGTCTGTCCTTTCTACAGGCACATCCAGAGGTGCAAAAACACTTCTCAGACACAGGCTGCATGGGATATGTCGAGAAGTTACAAAATGGCTGTCACCAATCAACAGCTGAAGCATTTGATAAAACTTATGATGGAAATAAATCATGTGTTAGGTCTTTAGAAATCATCATGGATGAAGCCTCCATTGCTGCAGTGACCAGTTTACCTAGATCAGGCCAGACTTGGTTCAAAACAACAGAAACCAAGAACCTAAATTTCAGAGCATATCTAAAGGAAGAATTCAGAAAGGATGCATGGAAGAAAAACATGCCAGTTTCTCATTTAGAGGAAGAGTGGCGGGATTTTTTCAAGGGAATCCAACTCTACATAACCTTAGAAGGTAGGTATGACAAGCTGATGCTATACCATTTTAAGCTCTTAGACCATTTTATAGGGAAAACTCTCCTAAATTTACCTTTCTTCTTGCACAAAATCTTAACTAAAGTTTGTAAAAAGATTAGATCTAAACCTCTAAGTATGAAGAACACTCTTTGTCACTTTGGCCTAATCAAATTGATAATCCTGGAGGAGCTAAGACAAAAAGGAAGGACTTGGCAACATTTTATCTTTTGGGAGGGATTTGAAACTCAAACTCAGCCCATGAATGAGCAGAGGAGAGCTGGAAAAAGGCAATTGACTCCTCAAAGTAGCTCGAGGAAGAGGAGAACTCTTCCAGGACCGCTAGAAGATAGGATCTCTAGTGTAAGGTCTCACGGGTCAAAGAAAAAATTATATTTTGAAACTACTACAGAGCAGCTTACAGAAAAGAAAACAAACATCTTAAATGTACCATACACAGACTCAGAGCCAGAGCAAAAAGATGAAATCCCTACCATTAAAATCCCTAAACACTCCATTGAATTTGCACACGATTGTGAGACTTTTACTCACACTGATGAAGGTGAAATATCAAAGAGCACAAAGTCAAAGAAAACACAGAAAATCAAGCAACTTAAAGAAGTGATTGCTCAACAGGAGGTTTTAGAAAGAGTAATTAAGGAGAGATACAAAACTCTGTCTGATAATTTCACAGAAACAAATGTTGCATCTGAAAAGCTGGCTCGTGAAAGTGTCAAGGACAAGAAGAGAAAAAAGAAAATCACCAAAGACTATAACAGTCTATGGTGGTTAGCAAAATGCCTTAAGAGGAAGATTAGAAAATTGAAGCAAAAACAGAAGTCACACCCAGATCTGCAAGTGCTAGCTCAAGTTGTTGTGAATATGCAAGGGGATAAAGTAGAGACACACTGAGTTTTTGATAGAACCACAGTTTTGGAGGTGAAAGTTCATTTTGGGCCAAAGCAGATCTTTCACCAGCGCAAAGGGAAAATTTACAACCAGTTAGCTGGTGAAAGGCAGCGCTTTCACCAGCTAACCAGCGAATCATAAAGCAAGTTAGCTGGTGAAAGAACAAAAAGAATTTTTGAAAGCTAAGGATGGAGCAGGGCGGTTTTCAAAGGATTTAAAGAGGTTCCAGAGCATTAAAGGATTAACTACTTAGTCAGAAAATACTCAGCAGCAGAGATTCGTGGGAATTTTGAAAACCACATGCTAAGTTGGTCTCCTAAAGTTTCGACTATGAGTAACTGAAGAAATCCAGCTGCCAAGGCGGGTGCCTTTACCATGTTTCATGACACAATAGATTCCAGAAGTTGATGAAGCAAAGATGTCAAATTTTGAGATGGAAGACAATTCGAATGCTAGTCTAGCCATTAGTCTTTGTTATTGATTGTCTTAGTTAATTTGATTTGTTGTTTTTAGATACAGATCCAAGTTTTTAGGATCTTAAAAACTGATTGTAAAAGGCTATAAATTCCTATCTTTTCTAAGAGACAAGGGTTCAAACTAGGAATACATTTTTTGCTACTATATAGACTCTTATTGCATAATAAAATTACAGCATCCTTTCATTTTCAATATCAGAAATATTCATGCTTCCTTTTCTGTAATTTATTTCAGTTTATCTTAGCTTATAAAGACTGTTATCTCTTTATTGAGCTCATAGAATTGAAGTGAAGGATTTTCTTTCTATCTTGCATTAAGCCCTACATCCAATTGTAATCAAAAATCAAGATTAGTGTTCTTCATCCTCTCCTTTCAAATTACTTGATCTGATTATTGTTTCCTGAAAGCACTGTTTCTTTTGATGTATGATGAGTTGTCTATTACATTAATCGTTGAGGATCCCATTGTTCCAAGCATACCTACACATTATTTTTAAGTTACCAAGCATCCTTAGTCTACAACCCTAAGGAGTTTCTTGGAGTGATAACAAATTGGAGTCGTTGTCGGGGAGACAAAATTTAAGTTCTGCTTTCCTGGGATACGACACAGAGTTGATATTTGATGATATACAAAGATTAGACATTTTAGTTGGTTGTAATTATCTATCGGGCAACTCCACAAGTTCATCCTGGATCCTAAGAGGATCAGTACCAGGGTGAATCCTCAAGAATCACCTATCACACCAGTGTCCAATCCAGAACTAATTCTCAGGAAAGGGAAGACAATTCAGGGTCAAACTTCAAAATCAGATACAGAAGGTAATCCTCTTTTTAGTTCTGGAAAATCTACTACAGAAAAATTTGAGTTCTTTTCAAAGAGCATTGATGAAAAAACAATTGTAAATATTGTAGAAGAACAAACTCCTTTTGATCAACAGGAAAATACTAATGATGATAAATTGATAGATTCAAATTTTATTGAAAAAACATCCAAGACCTTAGAAAGAAATCATAGTTCTTCTTCTCTTGAGTCTTTTCACTCTCAGCAACAAAAAGATCATTTAAACATTTATACTAGCCTCTTTGTTGTTGAACTTCTTCTCCAAGAGATATCTTCTAAAGGTGAAGAAAACTTAGCTGGACAGCTTGCGAATTTTTATAGAGACTCATATCAGACCTCTTTCCCATTAGAAGATTCACCCCCTTCGCATTCCTCCAGTGTTGAAGGCTCGAAAAAGAAACCATCACTTTTCTTACCCCTGACAGTTATGGCTGCACCACCTCCTTTGACGAAGATGCAACAAATCCTAGCTGCTAGGTATCCACCACTTATATTTCCAAACCCAGTATCAACCATGCCAACGAGAGACTATCAGAAGTATATGCCCAAATTCACAAGCAAAGGCAATGTGTCTGTTGAAGAACATATTGAGGTTTTCTACGGTTATGTTGAAAACCTTAATATTGAAGAGGAAGATGTTTGGACACGAGTCTTTGTCCAAATCTTAGATGGTCATGCTAGGAAATGGTTCAAAGAACTCCCTACTGGTTCCATAGCTGGAATCGAGCAATTGGATGAGACCTTTTTGAAACATTGGGATGATAGAAGATATTTTGTATACTATATCACAGAATTTGGAAATCTAAGGAAACAAAATAGTGAGTCAGTCTCTGATTTCACTAAAAGATTTAACCAGATGTATGGTAAAATACCAGTAGAGATAAAACCTTCAGATGCTTCTGCCAAGATCACATATTCTGATGCTTTTGACTCATATTTTTGTTTATTGTTGAGAGAAAGGAGGTCAACGACATTATCTCTCATGCAATATGCTGCCCTTGAGGTGGAATCAAATATTTTAGCTTCTCAAAAGCTAAAGGGAAATTCTGATAGGAGAAGGCCAAGGAATGAGGCTTCTTCTTCATCAAGTGTTGACCCAAAGTTTGATAAAAATGGCTAAGATGCTAGAGTCTCTAACCTCTGAGATATCTAAGCTAAATATTGAAAATAAGCAGCCTGTGAAGGGAAGAGGCACTTGTGATTATGCAGGCAGGAACCCAAATCAAAATCCCAACAACTTCAGAAGAAATAATCAGCCAACATAGATCTTGCAAAGAGAAAAGAATTATACTGAAGATCAGAGAATAAAGGCCCCTCTTCAAAATGTTGTGATGGATGAAGATGAAGGTGATTATCAAGAAGATGGAGAAGATAATATTCATTGTGTTGGAGAAGAGACAAGGAAATCTTATCTGACACAACACGACTATGAAGAAGCATTGATGACTGAACAGACAGAGGATAATCCTATTGATGATGGCATTTTCACGACAGAAGATAAGAATAGATATAATCTCCGATCTAAATCCGATACTGCCCAACAGAATGCACCAGCCTCTCCTGAAAAGAGCACAGCCCCCATTAAGAAAAAAGATCAGACATCAGAGAGTCAGCAAACAAATCCCTCAAAGGAGAAAGCATTAGCTCCTCCCAAGAAGTCTGTTTCCCCTGTCAAGCATCAAACTCCAGAAAGTCAGGCCCCTGTTGAACAACAAAGCAATCAGAAAGCTCCTTCAAATCAGGTAAAGGTCTCTGATAAAGCTTCTGATAAAGTCCCATATTCATTCAATTTTGAGGCTGAAATATAGAAAACTAAAATTCCTATTCCTCTAGTCGAGTTAATGAAAAATGAAATGTTCAAAAAGGATATCCTCAAAACTTTAGATCCCAAATCTATATCCCCTTTTGTTGATATTCTCAACATATATGATGAAAATCCAACCATTACTCTGGGCCAAATGATAGAAGACAGAGATGAAAGTTGTCCTCCCTTTTACATCTCTCTAAATATTCATGAGAAAACATTGCATAACTGTTTGTTGGACTCCACTGCTTCTCACAATTTGATGCCAAAGGCGGTCATGGATGAGCTTGGGCTGGAGATCACCAAGTCTTATCATGATATTTTCTCTTTTGACTCTCGAAAATTCAAATGTCTTGGGATGATCAAGGATTTGTCTGTAACCTTAACCCAAGCATCCATGAAGACTATGGTTATGGATATAGTAGTGGCAGACATACCACCTAAATTTGGATGTCTGTTATCAAGATCGTGGATGAAGAATCTAGGTGGCACTCTTCAAATGGATCTCTCCTACGCTACTATCCCTATTTTTGGAGGGGTGAACAAAAGGTTATACAGGGAATCACAGTTGGCATATGTAATCAGTGACAAACAAAATCCATCCAATCATCCTATCTATTCTGTCAACATAGGTATGGGATCTTGTATTTTGCAAATTGATGATTCATTACCAGATGCATTGCTGCTCAGAAAGCCCGCAGTTCAGCCCACAGAAGCAGCAGAGGGCAATCTTTGGACCATGTTCTTTGATGGTACTTGTACCAAAGAATCAGCAGGAGCAGGGGTGGTATTGATTTCCCCTTCTAAGAAAACTTCTCATTTGTCCTTTAAACTTGATTTTAAAGTGACTAATAATATTACTGAGTATGAGGCACTACTTCTGGGGCTAAATGCAGCCAAAGAGATGGAGATTAAAAGATTGCAGGTATTTGGAGATGCAGATTTGATCATTCAGCAGGTGAATAAGTCCTTTCAAGCAAAACATGTCAGGCTGAAAGCATACAGAGATGAAGTTTTGAGGGAAATTCATGCTTTTGCAGATTTTAAAATTTCATATGTACCTAGACCAATGAATGAATTGGCTGATTCATTAGCTGTGTCGGCTTGTGATTTCATACCCCCTCTGCCTCATAAATTGAATTACAAAATTCAAGTTAAATATAGGCCATCCCTCCCTGATAATGTAAAATTTTGGAAGGTTTTTGAAGACGATGCTGAACTCACTAGATTTCTTGCAGTGATAGATGAGTTTGCAGATTTGCAAATCGATCAGGAGAATGAACATGACAATGAAATTGAGAAGCCAAAATTCATAAGCAAAATCGCAGCACATGAAATAGTCCATCTATCTACCAACAAAATTCCTAAAGGTTTGGTCCCTTTGGAAAGGATTTTTGATAATAATGATGTGGTTGTCAAATTGGAAAATGGGGAAAAAGATTCAGAAGTTTTGCAGTATAATGTAGCCAGTGAACAGGATCCTAAATATGTCAACTTAGCTTCACATTTGACTGAAAAACAAAAGGTTGATTATGGAGAATTGCTAAAGGAGTTTCCTGACATATTCGCTTGGCAATATGATGACTTGAATACTTTCGACACAGAGGTAATTTAGCATAAGATTCCCTTGAACAAAGATACCAAACCATTTAGGCAGAAGCTCAGATCCTTTAATCCTTTGTTTCTGCCTACAATGGAAAGGGGAATCAAAAAACTATTGGATGCTTGCATCATCATACCTCTCAGATATTCAGAATGGATTGTGAATCTCATACCAGTCAGGAAGAAGAATGGAGAGATCAAACTCTATGTCGACTTCAGAAATTTGAATAAGTGCTCTAGGAAGGATAACTACCCTCTGCAGAAAATGGAACATATTTTGCAGAATGTGTCAGGATCAAAGGTGATGTCTTTTATTGATGGGTTTTCTGGATACAACCAGATTGTTTTCCATCTGGACAATAAAGAAAAAACTGCTTTTACTACCCCATGGGGTATGTTTATGTACGAAAATATTCCCTTTGGATTGATGAATGCAGGAGCGACATTCCAAAGGGCGATGGACATTGCTTTCGTTGGAGAGAAAGATAAATTTGTCCTGATATATCTTGACGATATCACTGTTTTTTTGAGCAGCCATGAACTTCATTTGCAACACTTAAAAAGGACATTTCTAAAATGTCGAAGGTATGGCATTTCTCTTAATCCAAAAAAATCAAATTTTTCACTTAAGGAAGGGAAATTACTTGGACATATTGTTTCAGCTGATGGGGTGAAAATTGACCCAAAAAGGGTAGAAGCAATTAAAAATCTGTCTCTTCCTAGATCAAATAAGGACATTCAGTTTTTCCTTGGGACTATAAACTTTATCAGGAGGTTTATAGTAAACTTTGCAAAACTCACAAAGCATATTACTGCTATGCTAAAAAAGGACTCTAAGGTAAAATGGACTGAAGAAGCCAAACACTCATTCAATTCTATCAAGGAAGCCATCACAATAGCCCCTATTTTGATCAGCCCCGATTTCGCCAAGGTATTTTACATTTTTCATTTGCTTCAAGAGATACAATTGCAGCAGTACTCTTGCAGAAAAATGTCGATGATCAGGAGCAGTCGGTTGCCTTCTTCAGTAAGTTCTTGAGTGACAAAGAGGTAAAGTATGAATTGTTGGAGAAACAAGCATATGCACTTATCAAGTCATTGAAAGATTTCAGAGTTTACATCCTTCAGGCCAAGGTAATAGCTTTTGTACCCTCCAGTTCAGTTAAATATGTGCTTATACAACCCGACATAGATGGAAAAAGGAGTAAGTGGATAGCAAAGTTGATTGAATTTGATGTTGAAATTAAACTAGCAAAACTTGTGAAGGGTCAGGGCCTTGCCAAACTTCTGGCAGAAGAAAATTGTAGGCTGCTCGAAATAAATTTGGTGAGTATTAATGAAGATAATGTTCAGTCTTCAGGGGAAAAATAAGGTGAGGAAATGCAGGTCTCAGCTCACCTAGCTAATTGCAAATGGTACAGTCACATTGTTCATTTTCTGCAAACTTTATCAATCCTTCAGATTTGACAAAAACACAAGGAAGGGATTTAAATCTCAAAGCCATGAATTTATGCATCAATGGCAACTTATTGTTCTGGAAAAATCCAATAGGTTTATTGTTGAGGTGCATAAACCAAGAAGAAGCAACTAAGCTCAGAATTGAATTCCATAATAGTGAATGTAGAGGACATCACTATTGGAAAACCACTGCACATAAAATCTTAAGATCTAGTTATTACTAGCCATCCTTATTTTTAGATGTGTGTGAGTTTGTGAGAATGTGTGACAAGTGCCAAAGATTTGAAGGAAAACAACAACTGAAGTCTCTTCCCCTCAAACCTATAGTGGTCACAGGTCCTTTCCAGCAATGGGGCCTAGATTTCATAGGTGATATTCACCCGCCTTCTAGTAGTCAGCACAGGTGGATCCTTGTTGCTACCGATTATTTTACAAAGTGGATTCAGACTATTCCTACTAGGAACGCCAATCATACTGTCATCATAAATTTTCTGCAAGAAAACATATTTTCCAGATTTGGTTGCCCTAAGAGAATAGTCACTGATAATGTTGTTGCATTCAAAGATAAGCACTTGGTAAAATTATGTGAAGAGCTGGGAATTCAGCTGGTACATTCCACTGCTTACTATCCACAAGGAAATGGCTTAGCTGAGTCATCAAATAAGAGTTTAGTTAGAATTGTAAAGAATTTGCTTGAACAAAATACCAGAGGTTGGGTTTCCAAGCTGAAATTTCCTTTGTGGGCTGACATGGTTACATGTAAAAAATCAATTGGTACATCTCCTTTCAAGTTGGTATATGGTACTGAAGCCATATTTCCTGTTCAACTTGCACTGTCGATTGCAAAGTTTTTACAAGAAACTGATTCTGAACCAAGTAATTTGACTCGGAGAATTCATAATTTGGTAGAGTTATAGCAAGATAGAGAGAATCTTTTGGAAAAGACGGAGTTACACCAAGGAAAAATGAAGGAGATCTTCGACAAGAAAGTCAAATAAAATATTTTCAAAACAGGGGAACTAGTCTTAAAGTGGGATGCAGTAAGGCAAGAGAAGGGGAAACACGGAAAAATTTATGCTCTCTGGATAGGTCCTTTCGTCATAACAGTGGTTCAACAGAACAATACCTTTGTTCTCCAAAACCTTGCAGGCGAAGATGTAGCAGGTGGCCCTTTCAACGGGCGCTTTCTAAAGGCCTATTTTTCATGAGGCTTTTTCTAAAATCCCTGTTCTACTTGTACATATTATTTTCAGTTTTGTTTTCTTTGTTTCTATCACTTGAATAACTCCATGCCCAATGGTACTAAGAAAAAAAGAAAATTCAATTTTTTTTTTTTAAATTGTAATAAAGGCTACTGAGTCTAGCTAGGTTCTTGGTCACCTCATAGGGAGGTGTCCATCCCAGTTGGAGCCAAATGTTATCTCCCAAAATGAATCAGTCACTATGGTTTCATTTTGTGGTTGATAGCATGGCTATTGGTAGTTTTCTCCAATTTGTTTTAAGTTTTTCTAGTAGCAAAACTTAGGTTTTAATTTATGTCTTAGAAATAAGACGATCCATAAAGGTCTTTTCTTTAAAAATTTCATGAAAATTTTTCAACAGCTAACGCGTGTTTCAAAGATGATTATTATCTAGTGAAAGCGGTGATTTTCAATAGCTAAGGAGCATTTCCCACAGGCCGTTAGCTGGTGAAAGTGCGGATCACGTGTGTTTTCTCCACATTTTCAAAAAATCAAAAGATGGCATGCTCAGCACACGTCATGTAATCATTATAAGGTGTTGGTGAAAGAGGATAATGATGAAGATTCGGGTTTGCACGTCTAAATCGGATTGCAAAGTGGATCGTGTTCAGAAATGCATGCTTCATGATAATGGCGATGGAGATGGCGAATTCAAATCCATCATCACAGGCAAAGGAGTGGTACTTCTCAGATGGTGTCATCAAATCGATGCATCATATCCCCAACACACATCATCCATAGGCATATGATATGTTTTCATTTTTGAAAGACAGCGTCGAGCGTTTTCACCAGTGCAAAACCTCGGCTCAAACAACAGATTGCAGTGTTTTGTGTGCAAAATTGTCTCAGGTTCGAATTGAAGATGGCAAGGAGACGAAGTGGTTCGTTGTTAAGAAAAGAATTGGACAATCTTTCCTTTCTACAGGCGCATTCAGAGGTGCAAAAACACTTCTTAGACGTAAGTTGCATGGAATATGTCGAGAAGTTACAGAACGACTGTCACCAATCAACAGCTGAAGCATTTGCTAAAACTTACGATGGAAATAAAGCCTGTGTTGGGTCTTTAGAAATCATCGTGGATGAAGTTTCCATTGCTGCAGCGACCAGTTTACCTAGATTAGGCCAGAGTTGGTTCAAAACAACAACAACCAAGAACCTAAATTTCAGAGCATATCTAAAGGAAGAATTCATAAATGATGCATGGAATAAAAGCATGTCAGTTTCTCATTTAGAGGAAGAGTGGAAGGAGTTTTTCAAGGGCATCCAACTCTACATAACCTCAGAAGGCAGGTATGACAAGTTGATGCTATACCATTTCAAGCTCTTAGACTAATTTACAGGGAAAAATCTCCTAAATTTACCTTTCTTCTTGCACAAAAGCTTAACTAAAGTCTGTAAAAATATTAGAGTTGAACCTCTAAGTATGAAGAACACTCTTTGTCACTTTTGCCTAATCAAATTGATAATCCTGGAGGATCTAAGACAAAAAGGAAGGACTTGGCAACATTTTGTTTTTTGGGAGGGCTTTGAAACTCAAACTCAGCCCATGAATGAGCAGAGGAGAGATGGAAAAAGGCAATTGACTCCTCAAAGCAGCTCGAGGAAGAGGAGAACTCTTCTAGGACTACCAGAAGATAGGATCTCTGGCGTAAGGTCTCACAGGTCAAAGAAAAAATTATATTTTGAAACTACTACAGAGCAACTTACATAAAAGAAAACAAACATCTTAAATCTACCATACACAGACTCAGAGCCAGAGCAAGAAGATGAAATCCCTGCCATTAAAATCCCTGAACACTGCATTGAATTTGCATAGGATTGTGAGACTTTTAATCACACTGATGAAGGTGAAACATCAAAGAGAACAAAGTCAAAGAAAACATAGAAAATCAAGCAACTTAAAGAAGTGATTGCTCAACAGGAGGTTTTAGAAAGAGTAATTAAGGAGAGATACAAAACTCTGTCTGATAATTTCACAGAAACAAATGCTACATTTGAAAATATGGCTCGTGAAAGTGTCAAGGACAAGAAGAGAAAAAAGAAAATCACCAAAGACTATAACATTCTATGGTGGTTACCAAAATGCCTTAAGAGGAAGATTAGAAAATTGAAGAAAAAACAGAAGTCACACCCAGATCTGTAAGTGCTAGCTCAGGTTGCTGTGAATATGCAAGGGGATAAAGTAGAGACACGCTAAGTTTTTTATAGAACTAAAGTTTTGGAGGTGAAAGTTCATTTTGGGCCAAGGCAAAGCTTTCACCAGCGCAAAGGGAAAATTTACAACCAGTTAGCTGGTGAAAGGCAACGCTTTCACCAGCTAGCCAGCGAATCATAAGGCGAGTTAGCTGGTGAAAGAACAAAAAGAATTTTTGAAAGCTAAGGATGGAGCAGGGCGATTTTCAAAGGATTTAAAGAGGTTCCAGAGCATTAAAGGATTAACTACTTAGTCAGAAAATACTCAGCAGTAGATATTTTTGGGAATTTTGAAAACCACATGCTAAGTTGGTATCCTAAAGTTTCGACTATGAGTAACTGAAGAAATCCAGCTGCCAAGACAGGTGCCTTTACCATGTTTCATGACACAACAAATTCCAGAAGCTGATGAAGCACAGATGTCAAATTTTGAGATGGAAGACAATTCGAATGCTAGTCTAGCCACTAGTATTTGTTATCGATTGTCTTAGTTAATTTGATTTGTTATTTTTAGATACAGATCCAAGTTTTCAGGATCTTAAAAACTGATTGTAAAAGGCTACAAATGCCTATATTTTCTAAGAGACAAGGGTTCAAACTGGGAATACATTTTGTGCTACTGTATAGACTCTTATTGCATAATAAAATTACAGTCTCCTTTCGTTTTCAATATCAGAAATATTCATGCTTCCTTTTCTGTACTTTATTTCAGTTTATCTTAGCTTATAAAGACTATTATATCTTTATTGAGCTCATAGACTTGAAGTGAAGGATTTTCTTTCTATCTTGCATTAATCCCTACATCCAGTTGTAATTGTCAATCAAGATTAGTGTTCTTCATCCTCTCCTTTCAAATTACTTGATCTGATTATTGTTTCCTGAAAGCAATGTTTCTTTTGATGTATGATGAGTTGTCTATTACATTAATCAATGAGGATCCCATTGTTCCAAGCATACCTACACATTATTTTTAAGTTACCAAGAATCCTTAGTCTACAACCCTAAGGATTTTCTTGGAGTGATAACACATACTAAAGAAAAACACTTTTACCTAACGACATATTAGACCAAGTAGATCTTAACTAACTCCTAAGTGTCTAAATATCCTAACAGGATCAAAGATCCAGTATTTCGTTGTTTCGCATTTCGGTGATTCGACATTTTGGCACTTCTGTGGTGAAGTGTTTCGACACTTCAACTCCCGGTATCCGGGACTCCGAAATGGAGTTATTTCTCGGTCTGCAAAGCTCTTTGTTGGTGTGCCTAATTCGGGTTTCAGGTTTTCGTATTTCGTTGATTCGTCATTTCGACACTCCTGTGATGAAGTGTTTTGACACTTCAACTCCCGGTATCCAGGACCCCAAAATGGATTTATTTCCTAGTCTGCGAAATTCTTTGTTGGTGTGCCTATTTCGGGTTTTGGGTTTTCAGGATTTCGCATTTCGCGATTTCGGGACTCCTGATGAGAGTCTTGACTCTTCCAACTCTCAGGATCTGAAACTGTCCTCCTACCTTTGGGATTTTGTAACCCTAATTCACCATGTTGTTTAACAAACATGCAGGTTCTCCTGGATCCAACGTCGGTCAGACCTCAGGCTCAGATCTAACATTCATCGGGAATTCTCAATGGGATACAAAGATCATTGTCGCTGCTCCTCCCAGGATTTCGTTTTCTCTGTTTTTCCATCGTTGCATACTTTGATATTTCCATCAATGACAATCACACTTACCATCAATGATAATCACAACAGTAGTGTCAAAGGCACCTATCATTACTATGGATCGGCCTATAGTGAATGCTCAATATCTTGCCTCGAACCCTTTTGGTTCTCTTGGTCACTCACTGGGCTATAATGTCTAGTCCATCCCTATGGCCTCTAGTCCTTTTTCCTATGGTATGTTGAACTTTAATTCATAGTTTTCAAACGCCATCCCAGTTGTTGGCCCTAATGCTAGAATTGGTATGGGGGAACTACACCTCCTTATACTCCTTTTTTGTTTGGTGGTTCTCAAATCCGTCAAACTACTCCTTATATGGGAGGCATTCCTACTTTTAACCCTGGGTCTAATCCTCTTGCTTCTGGGTGGAACAATCAACCTGGCGAACAAGCTTCTCCTCAAGTTCCATCCTACACCCCTACCTCCTCAGTGTTGATTCCGACCAATACGTTTGGCATGACGAATCCACCTCTATCCTTTGGATTCACACCTAGAGGAGGTCAGTTTCACTCTTTGGGAAACCCCTAACCCAGATCCAATCCGACTGGGGGAAATTTTAATAACCCCCATCAAAACATTCCTACTGGAATGATGAGCAACCAACCTTTTATGAATCATCCTGGAGGAGGAACTTACAATCTTGTACAGGGCCATGGTGCTTAGCAGAACCCTGGATGGGTTGTAGTTCCTCAAACACAATTTTTCTCAGGAGCTTGGGGCCAGATGTCGCAACCCCGTCTCCCTTTTCTGGCCATGCTTAATCTACCAGACTTGTCTAAGCTGATGAATGACCCTGTGATTCATGATCCTACATGGCCCCCCATCCCCACCAAGCTTCCTTCAGACATTCTGAAGTTCAAAGGTAAGAATGGTGAGGATCCTAGTGATCATGTTACTACCTTTCACCTATGGTGCTCCTCAAATTCCCTTAATGACGATTCTATTCAGCTAAGATTGTTTCAGTGCACCCTCATTGGGGTTGTTGAGAAATGGTATATCGAGATACCTAGGGGAACATATGGGACCTTTGGTCACCTGGTGTTGTTCTTCCTTAACCACTTCCAATTGTCGGTTCATTACGATGTTGGCCTAGAACTTTTGTCAACTTTACACCAAGACACTGCCACTCATATCTTGGATCATATCCAGGAGTGGCATAGATGGAAGAGATTGATTAAGACCTCCATACCCCCAGTCTTTCTTTTAGAATGGTTCCATAAAAAAATTCACCCTCCTATCTCAAAGGATGTTTCTACTGCCGAGGTTACCACTGAGGAAGAAGCGATCTTTAAATCCCAACAACTAGATCTGATATATGCTTTGTCTGGGATGTTATACCATATTCTTCTGGACGCACCACGGTCAACTTACAACCCCAGAAAAAAGCCCATAACTCATGCTGATAGCATTGTAGGCTCTGCCAATGTGAAATCCGTAGACTCAGTGACAATCCATTTGAAAGAGTTGTCTCTAAAATAGTCTACGAGAGGTCCATCTTCGTCTGTGTCTTCCAACCCCACTCATTCGGTGGATGTACATTATGTGCAATCATCGGCCAACACAGATGGTAACCAACAACTAGGATGGAATAGGAAGAAAGGACGTAATAATCGTAAGGGTTCTAAAAATGGTAATAAACCCAAGGACAATGGTAATAATGAGAGGACTAATAATAATGCTAGAGAGGGAAAACGAGAAAAATGTAAGGTGAAATTTCCCTGTAAGATTTGTACAGATGAACACCTTAATCATTTATGCCCCAAACTTGTGGAATCTACAAAAGCTATTATCTCTACTTCCCACCATGCTGACGAATCCTTCCCCACATAACTAGCACATGGCCTCGAGTTCCTCAAACACTATAAATGCGGTTGGTGTGAATCAAAGCCCGTTGTTGCAAGACGACGACTATTTGTGTATCAATATATTCGATGCGAAAGTTAATGTAGCCACTCGATCTCGAGATTATAGCTCTTCATAAGCTATTCCTGGTCTAGAATCTCTTCCTCCTCCTCTAGAGATGAATTTACATATTGAAAAACCAAAGCCACCTACTCGTATTCCGAAAGGAGTACTCAAGCAATCTACCCACAATCCAAATTCTAGAGCCACCCAGAACTACTCTATTATTGAGAACCTAGGTCAAACCCCTTGTGTTATGTCATCTTTGGAGGTAATCCAGATGTGTCCTTCATAGAGGAATGCCTTACTATCTATGTTAGGAGCTCTACAACCCAGTGTCTCAAAATTTATCAAGTTTGAAATCACAGATGTGAAGCCTCGCTTGCCTTAGCATGTGGAATTCCAAATCCATGTGGAGTACTCAAAATATACCATCAAACTTGTAGTTGTTGATGAAGGCACTGCTACATGTGTGATGTCCCTAATCTATTGGAAATCTCTCAGTTCTGCGACTCTTTCTAAGTCATTGAACATGTTGACTTCTTTTGACGGTCACTCCTTTGTCACTCACTATATTCTTCCTTCCTTTTCAGTCTAATTAGGTGTGAAGACGGTAGAGGTGGAGGTCGAGGTAGTTGATGTGCCTCTTGATTATAACTTGTTACTAGGATTAAATTGGACCTATGCTATGGTCACCATTGTATCGTCCATCTTCCGTACTATTTGTTTTCCTCATGAAGGGAAGATCATGACAATCGATCAATTATCCTTTGTGTACTCTAGTCCTAATGCATCTATTGGACCATCGATCCCTTTGATCGAAAATTCTCATCCGAAAACTAAGAATATCAGTGTCAGAATGTATACTTCCCTTATGGATACTTTCGACTTCACGGCACCAAGTCACCACATTTACGCCATGTCCAGTAGGCCCATTTCAACAAGGAGGTCCATTCCTTTCCGCACTTCCTATTTTACTGATCTGTGGACCCTACCTTCTCTGACTTCGTTTGTGAAGGTCATTTTCATGCTGGAATGGCCATGCCACTATCGACAATGGAGATAGCATATCAATTTGTTCTTGACTCTTTCGTCGATCTTGATCCTGTTACCTTGCCGACAGATGTGGAGGATCTCATTCTTAGGCCCATGTGGGCCACTTCATTGTATTGTTCACATGATTTCCTAGATGAGACTTTGCCTTCAGATGAATCTATCATCGAATCCATGAATGGTCCTGAAAAACCTTGGGACGATATGCATCACCTCTCTTATTTTATCCCAGATCTTGAAAGAATCGAACAAGATGACTTTCAGTCTACTTTGAGTGAGATAGTCGGTCACGCTGTAGTTCCACTTGATACGCATAGAATTTATGACCAAGGAAATATGGCGAGTATTTCTCCTACCATCATGATCGATTTCTCTCATACACCTGGCAAGGTTGAAAGCATAAATATCGGTGTGGATTGTTCTCCAAAAGAAATCTTGATCTACACCGAACTCTTTAAGGAATTTTGAGATGAATTTGTTTGGTCATATGAAGAGATGCCAGGAATCGACCCTCGTATTGTCGAGCATGAGATTAGAACTTATCTGGATGATAAACCTGTTTGACAAGGTCTTAGAGCTGGAAATCCTCGGAAGGCCCCTGCTATTAAGGAAGAGGTAGAGAAGCTAGTTAATGTTGGATTCCCTTGACTAAATGGGTATCCAATCTCGTTCTTGTGAATAATAAGAAAGGAACTATCTGTGTATGTATGGACTTTTGTCACCTGAACAAGGCATGTCCTAAAGACAACTTCCTGACACATTTCATCAGTTAGATTCTCGACGAGTGTGCATGAAGCGAAGTATTTTCTTTTATGGATGGATTTTTAGGGTATAACCAAATTCAAATTAAACCTGAGGACTAACACATGACAAAATTTATTTGTCCTTGGGGTACCTTCGCATACCAGAAAATGCCTTTCGACCTTAAAAATACCAAAGCAACCTTCCAGCATGCCATGATCTTCGCTTTTCACAATCTTAAGCATATAGTCAAAGCTTACCTGGATGATCTTGTTGCTCACTCTCATAAGAGAGTGGATCATGCTACAGACCTTCATCTTGTTTTTGAAAGATGTCGTTACTATAGAATCTAGTTGAACCATCATAAGTGCATCTTTTGTGTTAGGTCTGGTCATCTTTTGGGATTTCTAGTTTTTGAGACCGGGATCATGCTAGATTTGTTAAAGGTTGAGGCAATACTTCAATTTCCTCCCTCGCGCTCTATTAAACAACTTCAAGGTTTAGAGGGGAAATCTAAATTTTTACGTTAGTTTATAGTAAATTATGACAATATCACTAATGGTTTGAAGCATCTTTTGAAGAAGGACATCCCTTTTATCTTAGATGAGCGAGCCAAGGAGTCCTTTGATGCTTTGAAGAAAACCTTGGTATCATCGCCTCTGATGAAGTCTCCTACCTATAGTAGGGATTACTTGCTTTATATCATTTCTTTTGAGGAGACGATTGGTATGGTTTTGGTTCAAGAGGATGATGAGCTCCGCGAGCATGTCATCTATTATCTTAGTCAAAACTTAGTTGGTCCTGAGCTTAATTATTCTAATGTTGAAAATATAGCTTTGGTTGTCATTCACGCAGTCCAATGTTTGCATCATTATATATTACTTTGCAAGACTATTGTGGTTGTCGATGTCAATCCATTTCAATACGTCCTTACCAGATGTATCATAGGGGGAAAATATAATAAATAGATTGTCATTTTACAAGATTTTGATCTCAATTTCACTTCTACGAAATCCAAGAAATCACTGGTCTTTACAGAGTTAATATCCGACTTTCCATGATTATATGAGGATTTTATCCATTTTGATTCATTTGCGGATGAACACATTTTTGTTGTCTCGTCGTTCGACCCCTAGTATGGAGACATTGTTCTCTATCTTCAAAATTTGAAGTTCCCTCGACATTTCTCATGAGATGACTGACAGTGTGTAAGATACCAAGATAATAATTATACTATCATCGGTGACACGTTGTATCGCCGAGGAATAGACAATATCTTGCATCATTGTTTAACTCACGGAGAAGCTGAGTCTGTCCTGAACGATTGACATAGTGGGGCTTGTGGTGGTCATCTATACGAGCTTGCAACAACCCAAAAAAATTTGTGATCCGTTTATTTCTAGACTACTATATTTAAAGATTGTATTGAAGACGTTAATAAGTGTCACCCCTACCAGGTGTTCACTCAGAAAATGTGCTCACATCCATCCCCTCTTCACCCAGTCATTATCATCGGTCTCTTCACCAAGTGGGGGGTGGACTTCAAGGATTGCAACCCAACTTTGGCTGGGGGGAATCAACACATTATCGTGGTCATCGACTACTTTAATAAGTGGGTCGAGGCCATTCCTACAGTTAAATTCGATGAGAATATTATCGCCTTCTTCGTATTCAATCAAATTATCACCCGGTTCAGTATCCCGAGTGATATTATCATTGATCATGGAAATCACTTTCAGAACGAAATAATGGAAGAGATAGCATCTAAGTTGGGGTTTATACATGTTCATTCTTTTCCTTATTACCCCCAGGAAAATGGATAAGTAGAGGCCGTAAACAAGTCTCTCAAGACCATTTTACAAAAAAATGCCAACCAGAGTAAGTCTAACTGGAACATTATGTTGTATCCCGCACTCTGGGCATATCGAACCTCAGTCAAGAATGCCACCATTTTTTCCCCTTTTCAGTTAGTACACGGTGTGGAGTTGATTTTAACTATTGAATGAAAAATCCCTTCTCTTAATTTGGCAGTCGCGCTCCTACCTGACACTTCCAATCTCAATTGATGCCTTGTACACCTAGACAGTCTTGACGAGTAGCATTGAGATGTCTCTACGGCTATCGAGGCAAACAAAAGACATGTCAAGGTCCAATATGATAAGTCTGTCTTTCATCGGTTGTACGCTGAGGGTGAATTAGTCCTCCTGTATGATCAAGCCAAAGAACCATTGGGGACAGACAATTGTAAACCCATGTGGCATGGTCCTTATATCATGCGACATGTCTTAAAAAAAGGAGCCTATGAGTTAGAAGACTATGAAGCGAATATGTTGGTTGAGCCCAGGAATGGGCTCTAATTGAAAAGATATTACGCTTGAGCCCCAAGCTCAGGTGGAACTCTTTGTATACTAATGTACTTTAGTGTATATATATATTCCCTTTTTGTTTGTCTTCAGCTTGATTATCGAGTTTTCCCTTGGTTGGAAGATGTCAACGGAGTCTTTAGTCTACCTAGGATTCGTAGATAGAGCCAGTCGTCATACATGGAACTTGGCTTCCATTGCTTGGGTTGTTTAATCATCCGAGGGTATACTAGTGTCTTCAAGTGGCATATGCCTAGGGCCATCCACAAATAATGTGGTCGAATATAGCGTCGCTATAGAACTTTTGTGTGATGTTATCTCACATGGTATTCTCTCTTTAGAGGTTCGCCTGGATTCCCAATTAGTATTATGTCAGTTGAACGACAATTACCACGTTCATGATCCTACTTTACTCCGATGATTCCTATGGGTACGACTTTTAGAATGACATTTTTATTTTATTACTTATTATCACATTCCTAGAAGTTGTATTCATGTATCTAATTCTTATGCTAATTTCGTTTTAGATTGGCATTTGTCACATAACTAAGGAAAAATAAAACCATCTCATCAATGTAAACATTGTAAATATAAATAAAGTCGAAGATACCAGTTTTATATATATTTCAAAAAATATGGTGTTTATAGTACAAAATTGGGGCTAATAAGCTCAATACACATATACAGTCGGTACAACAATATCCATGACATCTATGCCTGTGGCGCCGGATGTGTGTCATGGTAAAAAACTACGTTGTTTGTGAGACGCTGAAAGAGTCGTACCAAAGCTCTGGGCATGCCAACCACTTGCCACTGCATGGCTTCCGACAAATCCTCTACATGCACCATGGGAATCCTATGAGTCAAACGAGATAGGTTTCCCTACACATTTTGTAGGACTCTCTCAGCTTCTCCTCCCGTCGCCTCGTCTCCCCATTTCCTTCGTCGATGTCAAGGAAATCCTTTCGGTCGTCGCGGACCCATGTCTACATTACACAAGTGTCTAATTATTACTTAAGCATCATCCACAAATAGTTTGTTTCAATATACAAAAATACAAAAAAAATGAAATATTTAAAAACATTTGACATACCTATGTCCCCATAGGTGGTCCCTGGTGGGAGTGGCATGTCTGGATCCCCTCTGAAATCAATCCCTTCATAGGGATAATCATCTAGAGAGATGACATGTCATTGCCACCAGTAGAAGAAATCCTCATTGTAGGGTGTGGGCACCCTACCTCCCCCCTGTCATCTCATTACCTCGGTCCACCGTGCCATGGCTGGATCGCGAGGTCCTCAAGGAAGAATCTCGACTCTAGGTCCCAAACCTAGAACCCACTTGAAGAAGAAACTGCATAAGATAGAGGCAAACCCAAAATTCCTCTTACTCCCTTGTTTGCACTCTGTCAACTGGCTCTTCATATTTTCTAGTAGTGAGGTACACCATTCATATACTGTGGGTCTCAAACACTCTACCACATAGAACATGAGAGGCCTCGATGCTTGGTGTAATGAAGTCGAACCTGTGATCCTAATCAACACGAGGACAACAATCTTGAGGTTGATATTGTTTATCTCTCGTATGGGGAGTTGACTCCCGACCTTAGGAGTCCTTGCTACATAGTAAACATCTATGAACTCCTCTATTTTCATTTCTCTCCCTTCTCCCCATTATATGAGGTTTACAACCTCTCCCCGGCATAATAATCCAGCCAAAAAGTAGATATCCTCTACTTCAATCCTCAATGGTTTCCCATCGAGGTTGAATCTTTCACTCTCAGGGTCCCAGTAACCCACAAGCATCTCAAGCAACCTCACCTGGCTCCTCATCCTTTTGAGTGCCAAAAATTTATATAAGCCACATATTTTCAAGGCCATTTAGGCCCCCAGATCTCGATCCATAGCAGCATCTACCTCCTCGTGCTCGCTTTCTCTCCATTCAAGAACCATCCTGCCAGAGAAAAGTAAAATTTTGAGTTAGCAACCATGGTGTTGCACCTTTTTTGTCACCTTAGTGAGAAAAATAGAGGTGTGTGCAATCTTAGTTGGGTTTGCTAAGAAGGACATCTCCAAGGAAAAGGGTTAGAGAAAGAAATATAAAAGAACAACTAAGAAATAAACTAAGAAATAAAACAACAACTAAATTAATGAGCATAGGGACATAAGGACAAAAGAAACAATGAGACCCATGTCACCAATGATAAGGCTGATAT
>SNQJ01S0026628.1:164572-181205 GCA_010110895.2 Picea sitchensis
CTTGGACCCCCACAAATAAGCTCTTCTTACAACTTTGAAAATGAAAAATGGTGAAAGAATTCTTTGCTAATCCACTCAAGGGGTGAGATGGATTGCCCAATGCAATGATGCTAGTATACTCTTGATAAGGATAGAGGATTCCTAAAGAGAATACTGGCAACATAACTTTGCTATGAATTCCTTGAAAAATGAAGTGTATCCAAGGCCTTTTTATAGAATTCCTTTGAGGTATTGTCCAACTAGTTTGTAGTGTGTAAAGAGGCTAATGAGGGAATTTCTAGGTATTTGACCAGCCACCCAGTCGAATTCAGTCCATATTTGAGTGTCAAATCAACTTGGAAGTTGAACCAGAAGTGGGTGTGACACAAGAGAAGACGTGACCGCACCCCCATCGCGCTCTCCTACTCACAGGATCGTCAAACATCCCTTCTGCTAAGCCTTCAATGGCTCCTTGGATTCCCTCGGGAATCACTGTGCAAATATGACCCAATCCACAGGTACTTCTTTACCCTATCATGACCTCTGCACTTCACCATGGTTGTCCCCGACTCAGTTCAGGGTTCGGCGTTTCGTGCTTCTTGATGTCGAGAGTCACTGTCCTCTCGATTTCCCGATCGTCGATGGGACAATTTGTCGATGCGCCCATTTTCCTCAGCCCCTCCTAGCTGTGCTACTGGTCCACATGACCTGCCTTCGTATGACCGTAGTCATAGATTCCTATCGGGGTTTGGGCCTTGCTATGCCAAAATGCACTTACCCTTTGGATCCGCGATCCTCCGATTCCCGATGTGCTCCAACTTCCGCTAGTCCCCTTGGGCTAGTCTTTTGGGTCCATACAACCACCTCTCGTATGACTGCAGTCTATCCCTTATCGGGATTTCGGACTTTACGATGCCGAAATGCGCATGTCTTCTGGACTCGCGATTCTTCGAATCCCGATGCGCTATAACTTCAGCTAGCCCTCCTGGCTCAGCTCCTGGTCCACGTGACCATTACCCCGTGACCACAACCTTACCACTCATTGGGGTTTCGAGGTTTCCAATGCCAAAATGCATTGGCTCATGGGATTGCCGATCCTCGAATCTCGACTGGCTGACAGCTGGCCCCTCACGATGGCATTGTCCTCTTTCTCTGATGTGTTGACAGCTGGCCCCCACTCATCGAGGTATCGCGTTTCGCGATTCCAAAATGCACAAACACTTGTCTATGGGATCCCCGATATCCCGATGGCCCAAATGTCGATCAATGAATTCATGTCGGGCCTTTTCCCGATGGCGTCGATTGCTTCCACACGTCCCCTATGATGGACAGACCCGATTTCTCTGAGGTTTCGAGACTTTCGATGTCCCAACTCCTTCGACCTCAGGAACTCCGATTTCCCGATGCCGAATATGCTGACTATTGCTCGATCTCCACCCCGTGTCTCCACTAATGGACAGTCCAGATCACTCCAGTGTTTCGAGACTTGTGATGTCCTGATTTACACAACCTCAAAAATCCCGATTTCCCGAGTACCGATATCCCGATGGCTCCACCTCTTATCGGGATTTCTCCTCCTGTTCCACGAGGACTTAACTCCCTCGCAACTTCCGCAGATCCAATGGCTGTCGGTGATCCTGAACCAAATCTAATGGCTCAGATCCGTTCTCCTTCCCTGCGCTCCTTCAGAGGATAAACTCTGATCATCTTCTCCCGATCCAACGGTTGTCGGGTATCCAATTGAGATCCGACGGCTGACGGTCTCCTCCTCTGTAGGCTCCTCTTGAGCTCCTCCTGGACGTAGAAATCAATGGTCTAGATTCCTTCTCCTTCCGATATGATGGTTGTTGCTGCTCCTCCTGAGATTTTGTGCACTTTCTTCCCAGAATTGGGAGAAAACTTCAACTCCTCAAAGGCCTCGACCTTTTCTTCTTTTCTCCTTTGCGAACTCTTCGACTCTGAGCTTCGTTGCACGTATGAGAACGCTGGACCTCCTGAGATTTTATCTTTGAATCCTTGGAGGATCCTTCAACTTCTGCACTCCTTGCAGAGTCTCCTCATGCACACGTTGGTGATGTCCCTCCTTAGCTTCTACAAACCCTCAGGCCCCTAAGGGATTTTTTCCTTCTTTCTCCTCCTCCCACAAATGGAGAATATAATGCCCTCCTGGCAGTGTCTCTACTCAAGCAACCTAATTACTGAGTCTTTCAGGGTGTTTAGAAACCCTATGAAGATCCCTTAGTGGATTCTTCCCTCAATTCCAGAACTCAAAAGAGTTATCTTCTCTTCCTTGTGCCTATCTTCACACAGTCTCAATGCCCACCTGGCAGAGTTTCCCTTTCACAGAACGTTCAACAATTATGTCTTCCTGTGCACCTATGCACTTGCTCGATGCCCCCCTGGCAGAGCTCTCAGAATCTTCAGTGATTCTGCTTCTTTTGAACTCACAACATAGTTCCTTCCTCAATGCAATCCTTGCACCGACTCAATGCCCACCTGGCAGAGCTCCANTCTATGCACTCCTTGCACCCGCTCGATGCCCACCTGGCAGAGATTTACAGAATCCTTAGTGATTCCGATCCTTCTGAACTCACAATAGATTTCTTCTTCTATGCACTCCCTGCACCTGCTCAATTCCCACCTAGCAGAGCTCTACAGAATTCACAGCAGAATTTTGTCTGCAACTGTGTCTCTCATACACAGCCTTTCCTCCAAGGTATTCAGAAACCTTGAGGTATTTTCTTCCTGAGTTGTTGATTCCATCTTCCGTGCTACATCACGTCTATGTCTGACTCCGCAGATTTCAGAAGTGCCTCAGTGCACTGGTATTCAGAGTCTGCAACACTCTGTCACACCCTCCTGGCATGAAACCTCAAAGACCTTCCACCCTGAAATCAAACACACTCCCTGCAAATTCCTAACATACATCTACATCATACATAAAGAACGCACACAGACATCCATATAACACAGAACATGTGCAGGAAAAACTGCTTATGTTTCTATTAAAATGGAAAATGCCTATATTTACAAAGGTGTTCTCGATCTCTCTCTAGCTCTCCTCAACTCAACCTCTTTCTCTCTAACTCTGTCTCAAAATGAGATCTGAAAATCTCTTTTACCTGAGGGGGCTCTTAGAGCGCTTCCCTCCAGATCTACCTACCCTATTCAATTACAATGAATGGGTTGTCTAGTCTAGAATCAGATCTAGATCTCATCCATTACACACATTAAAGGCCGATCTACCTAACGGCTTCACAAAGGCATGGCTTCTATGGCTCACCCGCCTAGACTCTAAAGTTACATTGAATTCAGATTTAAATGAGGCTATGCCTCTCTCTTAGCGTGCGATTTGAATTCGCTGTCGTGGCTGGTTGGTTGGCTGGCTGATGTGGAGAGATGCTCCTGCATCAAACTCCTTAGCTGTAAAATCATGAGCTCCTGCTCATGCGCTTCCCGTCTCAGTTGTTGGAATCCTCCTGGGTCCCAAATAAGTCTTTGGAGCTTTCCATCTACTCCATCTTCCTACTACTGTTGTTGCTACAACTCTTCTTCTACCGCTGCTCTCCTTCTTCTCAGTCTCTCCTCGCTAACAATTTTTGTTGATCGGATCATCAGCTCCATGATCTCTTCGATCACTGCATCCAGCTGCTCCCATGACTGGTTTTTTTCATGTAGTCTCCTCAGCTGCAAAATTTTTTGGCGCATGATAAGATCACCATGATCTTCGATGCCTCCTTCATCTGTTTACAACTTCACCTGTTGGATGTGCATGCCCTGCACTTTTACCCTCTCTTCCAGGGCTTCTATCTATTCCCACAGATCAGCAAAGCAAATGGTGTCTGCCCCTTCTTCCTCTACTTCTGCAACCTCCCCTGTTGTAGTCTTTTCAGCTTCCTGGCTAAAAATATTGAGCCATTCCTCAGAATGCTCATTATCCTCTTCGTCTTCTCCTTCGGTTGTCAGCTTCAACGCTACAGCTTCCTCATCTTCTTGGCTAAAGTCATTGAGCCATTCCTCAGAATGCTCACTCTTATTTCCTTCTTCTTTTGTCAGCTTCAGTGCTACAACTTCTTCAGCTTCTTGGCGGAATATATTGAGACATTCCTCTGAATGCTCACTCTCCTCTTCATCCGCTTCTGCTTGTTCTTGGAAAGTCTCAAACACCTACTCCAATTCTTCTTCTTCCCTGACAGTCATCGTCAGCTGTGACTGTTCTTCTGTTGTTTCCGCATCATCTGCAACATAGACTTTTGCCTCCTCCTAGGCAAATGGTAGGAATATTCCAAACCCCCCAATCATCATAATATCATCTTGATCTTCCTCCTTTTCTGTCAGTTGCACATGATGATCCAAATCTATCTTTGAGCTCACCTGCTCTGTTAGCTCCCCTGGATGATTCCAAATCACTTTTGAGTTTATGAGACCCACAGATAGTCTCACCTGCTCATCCCTGCCCACCTGGCAATATGGGATGCTTCTGTTGCTTCCCTGGCAAATTATGAGATCAACCGATCTCATCTTCATCAGCATTCCTTGTTGATTTGAACTCGCCTCTGAGTCCATGAGACCTTCAGATGGTCTCAAATTCTCATCTCTTTCCACCTGGCAACCCGAGACGTTTCCACTGCCCTCCTGGCAGTCTTCGAGATCCCGCAGTGACCTCTTATCATTGCCCTCCTGTCAAGTTGAAATTCCTTGGCTATCCTCCTGACATTCAATGAGACCCCGCAGTGATCTCAATTCATTTCCCTCCTAGAAATTTGGAATTTCTTCTCTGCCCTCCTGGCAGTGCTTGAGATCTTCAACTGATCCTAATTCATTCTCTTCACCGAGAAATTTTCTAGTTTCTGGCTCACAGACATAAATTATCTTTTCCTTTGTGGCCTTGAGGTTTTTAGCATACCTCAACCACTTTCTCAACAACCTGCGCTGCCCTCTGACCATCAACTCCTTGACTTGCCATTTTGCTTTTTCCTTCTTCATGGGAAATTCACACATCCGTCTCAACCTCCTATCCTACCGCATCCACAGTTCGAGCTTCTCTATGTCTGCCTTTAATTCATAGATCTCTTTATCCATTTCTTTATCCATTTCTGCAAGCTTTTCTGCCTTGCTTTTCTTTCTATAGCCTTCAGTAGCCATCTTGTTGTGTCTATTTTCCTCCCTCACAGATCTGTTGTTGTCACTCTGCATCCTGAGCATTTCCAGATTCATCCTACAGTCCTCTTGACTGTCTTTTCGACTGCTTCCTACCTGCAAACAAGTCCTTACAGAGTCCTCCAGCGCTCTGTCTTCCTCTTGCCTCCTCTATCTGCAATATACAAACAGAATTCCCCTCTGATAACACTCGATGTGTATCAGAGTGCTCTTTACCTCTTCCTGCCTCTTCCTGCCTGAGATATATAGACAAGAATCAAGCTCTGATACCACTTGACGTAGGAGAAGATGCAACCACACCCCCATCGCGCTCTCCTGCTCACAGGATCGTCAAAAATCCCTTCTGTTGAGCCTTCAGTGGCTCCTTGGATTCCCTCGGGAATCACTGTGCAAATCTGACCCAATCCACAGATCCTTCTTTACCCTATCACGGCCTCTGCACTTTACCGTGGTTGTCCCCGACTCAGTTTGGGGTTCGGTGTTTCGTGCTTCTTGATGTCGAGAGTCACTGTCCTCTCGATTTCCCGATCACCGATGGGACAATTTGTCGATGCGCCCCTTTTCCTCAGCCCCTCCTAGCTGTGTTGATGGTCCACATGACCTGCATTCATATGACTGCAGTCATACGTTCCTATCGGGTTCGGGCCTTGCTATGCCAAAATTCACTTTCCCTTTAGATCCACGATCCTCCGATTCCCAACACGCTCCAACTTCCGCTAGTCCCCTTGGGCTAGTCTTTTGGGTCCATACGACCACCTCTTGTATGACCACAGTCTATCCCTTATTGGGATTTCGGACTTTACGATGCCAAAATGCGCATGTCTTCTGGACTCGCGATTCTTCAAATCTCGACGCTCTATAACTTCAGCTATCCCTCCTGGCTCAGCTCCTAGTCCACGTGACCATTACCCCATGACCACAACCTTACCCCTCTTCAGGGTTTCGAGGTTTCCAATGCCAAAATGCATTGGCTCATGGGATCACTGATCCTTGAATCTCGACTGGCTGACAGTTGGCCCCTCACGATGGCACTGTCCTCCTTCTCTGATGTGCTGATAGTTGGCCCCCACTCATCGGGGTATCGCATTTCATGATTCCAAAATGCACAAACACTTGTCTACGGGATCCCTGATATCCCGATGGCCCAAATTCCGATCAATGAATTCATGTCAGGCCTTTTCTTGATGGCGTCGATTGTTGCCACGCGTCCCCTCTGATGGACGGTCCCAATTTATCCAAGGTTTCGAGACTTTCGATGTGCCAACTCCTTCGACCTCAGGAAATTTGATTTCCTGATGCCGAATATGCTGACTATTGCTCGATCTCTGCCCCATGTCTCCGCTAACGGACGGTCCAAATCACTCTAGTGTTTCGAGACTTGTGATGTTCGGATTTACACGACCTTGAGAATCCTGATTTCCTAAGTACCGATATTCTGATGGCTCCACCTCTTATCGGGATTTCTCCTCCTGTTCACGAGGAATTAACTCCCTCGCAACTTCTACAGATCTGATGGCTGTCGGTGATCCTGAACCAGATCTAATGACTCAGATCTGTTCTCCTTCCCTGTGATCCTCCAGAGGCTAAACTCTGATCATCTTCTCCCGATCCAACGGTTGTCGGGTATCCGAGTGAGATCCGACGGCTGACGATCTCCTCCTTCTGTAGGCTCCTCCTAAGCTCCTCCTGGACGTATAAATCAATGGTCTAGATTCCTTCTCCTTCTGATCTGATAGCTGCTGCTGATCCTCCTGAGCTTCTACGTGCTTTCTACCCAGACTTGGGAGAAAACTTCAACTCCTCAAAGGCCTCGACCTTTTCTTCTTTTCTCCTCTGCGAACTCTTCGACTCTGAGCTTCGCTGCGCGTATGAGAACGTTGGCCCTCCTGAGCTTTTATCTTTGAATCCTTGGAGGATCCTTCAACTTCTGCACTCCTTGTAGAGTCTCCTCATGCACACGTTGGTGTTGTCCCTCCTGAGCTTCTGCAAACCCTCACGCCCCTAAGGGATTTTGTCCTTCTTTCTCCTCCTCTCACAAATGGAGAATATAATGCCCTCCTGGCAGTATCTCTGCTCAAGTAACCTGATTTCTGAGTCTTTCAGGGTGTTTAGCAACCCTATGAAGATCCCTTAGTGGATTCTTCCCTGAATTCTAGAACTCAAAAGAGTTCTCTTCTTTTCCCTGCGCCTATCTGCACACAGTCTCAATGCCCACCTGGCAGAGTTTCCCTTTCACAGAACGTTCAACAATTTTGTCTTCCTGTGCACATATGCACTTGCTCGACGCCCTCCTGGTAGAGCTCTCAGAATCCTTAGTGATTATACTTCCTTTGAACTCACAGCAGAGTTCCTTCCTCAATGCACTCCTTGCACCTGCTCAATGCCCACCTGGCAAAGCTCCACAGAATCCTCAATGATTCTGTTTTCTTCTGAACTCACAGTAGTGTTCTTCTTCTATGCACTCCTTGCACCCGCTCGATGCCCACTTGGAAGAGATTTATAGAATCCTCAGTGATTCTGATCCTTCTGAACTCACAACAGAGTTCCTCTTTTGTGCACTCCCTGCACCTGCTCAATTCCCACCTGGCAGAGCTCTACAGAATTCACATCAGAATTCTGTCTGCAACTGTGTCTCTCATACACAGCCTTGCCTCCAAGGTATTCAGCAACCTTGAGGTCTTTTCTTCCTGAGTTTTTGATTCCATATTTTGTGCTATAGCATGTCTCTGTCTGACTCCATAGAGTTCAGAAGTGCCTCAGTGCATCGGTATTCAGAGTCCGCAGCACGTCTCTGTCTGACTCCGCAAAGTTCAGAAGTTCCTCAGTGCACCGGTATTCAGAGTCTGCAACACTTTGTCACACCCTCCTGGCATGAAACCTCAAAGACCTTCCACCCTGAAATCAAACACACTCCCTGCATATTCCTAACATGCATCTACAGCATACATAAAGAACGCACATAGGCATCCATATAACACAGAACATGTGCAGGAAAAACTGCTTCTGTTTCTATTAAAATGGCAAATGACTGTATTTACAAAGGTGTTCTTGAGCTCTCTCTGGCTCTCCTCAACTCAACCTCTTTCTCTCTAACTCTCTCTCAAACTGAGATCTGAAAATATCTTTTACCTGAGGGGGCTCTTAGAGTGCTTCCCTCCAGATCTACCTACCCTATTCAATTACAATGAATGGGTTGTCTAGTCCAGAATCAGATCTAGATCTCAGCCATTACACACATTAAAGGCCGATCTACCTAATGCCTGCACAAAGGCATGGCTTCTATGGCTCACCAGCCTAGACATTAAATTTACATTGAATTCAGATTTAAATGAGGTTGCGCCTCTCTCTTAGCATGCGATTTGAATTCACTGGCGTGGCTGGTTGGCTGGTTGCATGACATGGAGAGATGTTCCTCCATCAAGGTGGTAGGCCGACCACTCTCATAAATGCGTCATTTCTCAGGTGCGCAGATTTTTGTGACAACAGTCGTGCATCGTGCGCATGTGCGCGATTTCTGGATTTATGTTTTGTGCATGTGCATGTGCACCCTGTGTTTTCATAGAGCCCTTTAATTTTGTCACTATTTGTATAGTTTTTGACCCTTTCGAAATGATTTTTGGTTAATTTTGGTCCATGGGTGACCTCATAACTGTTTCATGATGTTGAATTCTTGTAACCATTTGTGGACGAAATTTCAGTGATAACAAATGCCCCCTGATGGATGAGGTTAGGAGCATACGTATAGCCAAAATCCATCAATGTTTCTTCTACTTAAAGTGTTTTTGTAAGAGAGAGCGATAGTGGGGTTGTCAAGAGTGACCCATTGGAGGGAGAAGGGAACCTATAGAACCCGACCTTCTGTAAGGTGTGTAAAAATAAACTGTGTACAAACGAGGTGGGCATGCCCCATGCTTGTGTCATGTAACTCAAAAAGGAATGAAGTGTTGATGTAGATAACTACAGCACCCTCGGGGGTGGTCATGATAAAGGCAGAGGACAATTATGCGGAGGAACATACTTTGAATAGTAGGCAGTGATATCTGTAAGAAGTATCACGGATTCTATAGGCATTGCTAGCCCAGCCAAGTTCAGAGGTCTTTGGCAAGTATAAGAAATAATTGCAATGGTCGCAAAGTAAGACCCACCATAACATGAGAAAGTGTTGACGTCGAATTTTATGGGGGCCAATGACAGCAGAGAGAAATTGTGGTTCTCCCTGTGTCATCCAAGAGCTCTCATGATAAAGGTAATGAGAGTCAAGATACGGTCTCCCTTCTGGAAAACTGTGCTGATGTCGACAAAAAGGGGGGCGCGACTCCCAGAAGAAAAGGGTTTCGTGAAATCTACTAGGTGAGGTTAGGAATGGGAGGAGGTACATGGACGAAGTCAAGATGTAGGAAGACTCAAGACTGCCCTTGGTTGGGGGTATATGTGAGGTAAAAGTGGCCGCAACTGTTCAACGAGGTCAAGTGTCAGGGGGACAACAAGATAGGGGATAAGTTGTGCCAGAGGCAGGACAAAGTGAACAAACTTAAAGGGTAGAGGTAAGTCGCCTGTGGGATATTCTAAATATATGGATGATGTCATCAAGGGTAGATGATAAGTAGTGCCCCAACCAAGGGAAACATGGGTTGCTTTGGCCAAAAATGGAAGAAGGCCGCCAAAGGTGACGACAAAAAGGTATGGAAATGCGGGAAATAAAGGCATTTGTACAATAAATAAAGAATAATTTGGGATGAGTGTACAAATACAGAAACGGGTGCCCCGGTGTAATATGGTTGGCCTGGGTAGGGCACAATTTGCTTGGAGAACTGGTGGAGGGTGGGGGCCCCATGAGTGGGTTTTTGTATGAGGTAGGTGAAATGAAGGGAAATTTGCAGAGGGGAAAACTGATTGTGGATGAAATGGAGGGTTCATGATACTGCGAAGGTGCAGGCAAAAAAAAATAGAACTGTGAAGAGATAATTTGGGAGTCCGGTGGGAAATCTACCAAAATGAGGAGAAGGAGTATGTGGTTGATTCACAACATGATGTAAGACTATCAAGACTCCCATCCCTAAACGTTTTTTGAAAAACAGCATGAGTGTTAGAGGCGCAAAAGGGTGTTATGAATGGGACAACTCATGTGGGTAAGAGTGTTATCGGGTGACAGTACCAAAGATGCAAATGGAGGTGTTGGTACTGCAGAGTCGGAGATGGGGATCCTAGAGGCAAATGTCAAAGGGTGTGACTGGAGATGCAAGTGAGATTCAAAGGGAATGACTACATGGCAGTGCTGAGTATATACCTGAAGGGGTTGCGTTGATGGATGATGACCAAGTACCTGCACACATGAAAACCAAATACCCAATGTGAACCATATCTGAAGAGAATTGAACATACGAGAATTTATTTGAACATTTTGAATATGAGCATGCATACCTAGTCATGGTATGAAAAAATGGCACCCCAGGGGCTCAGGATGAAAAGTGGCCCAAGGACTATCGTGATGTAGGTGGAAACCATGTGCGCGAGTGGCGTAGTCTGGGACAATTCACCGTAGAAAGTTAGCCTTTCCTTGTAGGCTCTAGAGTTGACGTAAATTCCGAGGAGGTGGAATTTCAGTGATAGCTTGGACTTTAAGGGGGTCCACGGTAATGTTGTTTTGGGAAATGATGAATTCGGGGAGGCACCCCGCAGTGATGCAGAATACGCACTTGAGGGGATTCAAGCGGATGTTGTACTGACGGCACTGTTGGAAGATGATCCGTAAATCATCAATATGTTGGGTGCATTTCTTGGATCGAGTGGTGAGGTCGTCCAAGTATGTGAGGATGATATGAGCCAGATTGTGAAAAATGTATGTCATAGCCCATTGGAAATTTGCGCCAACATTCTTTAAGCCAAAAGACATGACACGATATGAAAAATTACCCCAAGGGGTAGTGAATGCAGTTTTGTACTGATCAGCTGGGTAAATTTGGATTTGATTATAACCAGAGAAACCATCCATGAAGGATAGAGCCTCGTGGGCTACGCAGTCGACGATAATTTGATCGATGAAAGGCGTTGGAAAGTTGTCTTTGTGACATGCATGATTGAGATCGCGAAAGTCCGTGCAGATGTGGATAGTGCCCTATTTTTTATTAATGGGTACAGGGTTGGAAACCCATGAGGTATAGGTTATGGGGTAGATGAACCCAGCCATGCGTAATTTTTCAATCTCGGCTTTGATGGCCGCTGCTTTGGATGGGTGTAGTGGTCATTGTTTTTTATGAACTGGTGGAATGTCAGGCCAGGTGTCGATGTAATGTTTAATGATAAGGGGATCAAGGCCAGGCATTTATGTGTATGACCAGAAAAAAATATCCTGATATTCCTGGAATAGGGATTTATAGGAGATGATTTCTTGAGGAGTGCAAGCGGTTCCAATGGTGATTTCCTCGACGACGCCATTTTTTATGGAAATGTCGATTTTGATGGTTGGGGAAATGTTGGCCATGTTGCCTTCTTCAAAAGCACCAGGGGTAGGAATGGGGTTGTTGAACCAGTCGATATGCCTTGATGGGATAAAATCCTTGGTTTCGACTATGTATATGGGGTGTTGTTTAGGAGGTGTGGAGGCCTCCAGTGGAAAGAAGAGCGCCCAGTGGTGTAGCGCATCCCACGGGTAGTCAGGGGTGTTTAAATTTTCGAGTATTTCCTTGTCACAGTGGAATTGGCGGGAATACAAGGGGTCATATAGAGTGATATCGATGACTATTGTCATGTGGTTTCCCCCTGGTGATGAATAAGCAGGGGGAATGACGCAAGGAAATCGTGATGGTTCGCTCAACATAAACCAAATATTGAAGTACTGAGGAGTACCCATGGTAGTTGGATGTAAAATTTTCGTAAGGAAATGAGTGGGAGAATTGGGGGTGAATCCTTGGATAAGTCATCCAAGAACCACGGAGGCATTGGGAGGGCCTCGGGTTTGGGAGAAATGAGATGAAGAATCTCTAGTGACGAAGTAAGGTCAACCATCGATTATGTGGGTCTTTGAAGCAGGGTCAATTGGTGTTGCCTGTATTCAATGATCATAGGACACTGGTATGTAAAATGATCTAAGGATTCACATAGAGAGCAAGGGAATCTCATACGTTCATTGAATGAAGTTGTGACATAATGGATGTCAGTGATTTTTGGTAGGGATGACATAGTTGGACTGGGTTTTCTCTAGAAGCTTTGGTGTACTACGGCTAATTTCTGCTAGAAGCGGGGCAGTGCTGGGCAATGGTGTGTATAATGGCCATATTCTGAACATATAGCGCAAGCGAATTTGGCTTGCAGCCCTTTACTACTTGAGTGAGGGGCGGTAACAGCAGTACTTGTTATGGTGGTGAGTGTTGATAGAGTTTGATTAAGTGGAATCAAGTTCTGTAATTCCAGTAGAGATGGGCAGTTGTTGGTTTGGTGTCCATATTTCTCACATAGCACACAAGGGGGTTGGACACGCAGGGGAAGTGGATCTGTGGGCTCCTTCTTCTTTCTCCTGCCCCCAGCTGTGGCAGGGAGAGTAGTGAGTGGGGGTGTATAGGGTATGGTGGGAGTAAGTATGGGAATCGTCATTGGAATTCCTTCTGTTTGGGGGGGAAGGGATGGTCGAGGGACCATCTCTGGTGGATGTAAATACCAAACTAGAATTTCTAACACCATATTAGGGAGGGTAAGCGTTGCGGCCTCTTGGAAATCTTGTACACTAGGTGGAGGGTAAAATAAGGGGATCTGAGTAATGGCTTGGGGAACTGACTCCCAAACTCGGATATGGCCTTAGGGAGAGGTGAAATCATGGACTGGTGGGGTCGACGAGCTCGCAGGAGGCACATGAAGGGGGAGCTCTGTGACTAGTGGGATGCCAGATATGATAGAAGCCTCCCTAGGAGGAAGGGTATCCTCTATGTCAGTTCCATCAGATGATACGGCACATACTTGATTGGAAGGATGAAGGAGCGATGGTGCTCCATGGTAAGTTCCTAAAAATGATGGGTCTTTGAAAATCCCGGGACCCATTTCAATGAGTGGGTATGTGTCATGACTCATGTGGATGAGAGGAAGAATGTTATTGATGTTGGAAGAAGGGTTAGGCTCGTAATGTGAGACCTGGTCAATGGTAATGATCTTCTCGTTATGGGGGAACATCATTGTTCTAAAGATGGAAGAGGCAACTGCCTTCATAGCATACATGTAGCAACGACCGAACAGGATATTGTAATCGAGTGGGGCGTCGATAACTTCAATGTCAATGAGAATAGTCTTTACCCCGAGTTCTATGGGGACATTTTTGAAGAGCCCTTCAAGAGATGATGGTCATCCGTCATAAGCTCATAAGGTAATGGCATATGGTATGAGTTCGAGGGAACCAAGTTTTTTCCATACAGATTTGGACATAATGCATGTGGATGCACCTTCATCGATGATACACCAATGAACTGCAATGTTCTGTATTTTCACTAGGATTTGAAAAGCGATCAAAGAAGGAAGGAAAGGTTCTCCGCTGTCAAGATAAAATGTAATGAGTTGAGTATCTAGGGGGTCGACTTCCACCAAGGCAGAAAGTAATGATTTTTGCTGAGTGGGACAAGTCTGAAGGACTTCTAAGACTAACATGGAATCTAGGGATTGTGCTAAGTCATCAACCAAACTGTAATTATGAGCTGCCCTAGCCTGTGGGTTGTGGACATTCCTGCGCAATGGGATGCGAGGGATGTGAAGAGGTGGTTCTGTGTTAGGGCGAGGGATCACCAACAGGGGTCTTGTTGGTGTGGGGATTGGTTCTGGAGGAATGGGAGGTGACTCAGTGGGTGCATGGTACTGACAATTACATGTTTGCAAAAGGATTTCTTCCTCACTGGTGAGGAGGATCATGTGATCTGCTGGATTTTTTGGATTGAGGTATTGTCCCAACTGAGGGGGGGGGGTAGGTTGCGTGTCCTGTTGGGTGTTTATCAAACCTTGGTGTGGAATAGGATTCTGCAACACGGCTGGGGGGGGTTGTTGCACGTATTTTTGTGGGGCCTGCTGAAGGGCAGGTGGTGTTGAGGGATGTGGTAGACTACCTGAGTCTTTCAGCCATTTGAAATCAGTGATTTGGGGGCAATGATGAGTATAATGACCGAAATCACCGCAAAGGGCACAAGGGAAGTTGGTTTTGATAGTATTGTTATTTATTCCTTAATGCATGTTGTTATTGCCCCCCTGGGGGTTTTGATTCCTTTGGTTCTGGTTGCCCCCAACCGGTTGGTTTTGTTGGGGTTGATTCCCGCCTTGGTCTGGGTTGTTATTGTTCCTGTTTCTTCCTTTCTTTTTGGCATTATTCGACGGATGGGTCATATTTTTCATATTCAGCTGTTCAAAATTTTGATATTGTTGAACGGGAAAGGGTTGAACAAAATTCACCCCAGCGTGAGGGTGTGGGGGTGCCATGGGATGTGGAGGACCAGGAAAGGGAAAGAACAGATTCTGTGGGGGTTGTGATCCGTAAGATACATAGGAAGGCATGGTGCTTTTGCTAGTACTCATAGTATAAGTTGAGGTAGAGGGGGTACCAGAACTTGTCTGGATAGGTGGGTGTAATGGGGGTGCAGGCGGTGGCCCACTGATGGGCGGAGGAATAGAAACAGGGTATGGTTGTTGATAAGGGGGTGGGGGGTAATAATAGGTTCCCCCATACACCGACAAATATTTAGGTGTTCCATACATTGGTGGTGGTTGGGGTTGAGGACTGTGGTGTGTGGTATTACCAATCAATCTATCTACTGAGTGAGACATCCTGGGTTTGTCTTGACCAAATGGCACAGGTTTGGGGAGATCGGGAAGTACTATGTATAAGTACCCTGATTGTGAATAGATGAGGTCGTATTGTTGAGCCTCATTGATGGCTTCCTCTTCGTATTGAGGGAAGGTGGAAGCTAAATCTTTACCGAGGAGAGAGACAAGTGATCTAAGAAACCAATCAAGACATTGTTGTTTGGTGGTTTCAGCTTTGCATAAACTACGTCGTCTACGCCACTCATGAATGTGATCAGCAATATGTGTGGCTGAGGTTTGTTTGAAATTAGAGAGTAGTTCAAGACCATTGTCATGGCGGATTGGTAATTGGAAGAAGGTCAAAAATTCTTTTGCCAAGGACTCGAAAGTCGCATGGGACCCTGATTTTTCATCTACATACCATTTGGGTGATGGGCCAGTGAGTGTGTGTTGAAATAATCGTATTCTGATGGAATCATCCATAATGTTGTTGGAAGAGCACCATAGGTGGAAAGTCATGACATGGTTGGCAGGTTCATCTCCTTCCTTTCCTTCAAACTTAGGGATGTCTGAAGGTAGTTTGGTGGGCATTGCAGGCCATGTGGAGTCATGCAATATAGGATCATTGGTGAGTTTTCTTAGATCTGGTATGTTAAGAGAAGCCAAATATGGCATCTGCAGTGGGGGGGGAGGATTAGCTCTAGCCATGGTTTAAGTGTGTTGTGAACTTGACCCTTAAGGGGGACTAGGTGGGTTGGTACTTCCCCCTTGAGAGGAAGTGGGTCTTTCGCTTCCGTGTAAAGGAGATCGAGTGGATGAAGGGACTTGGGGAATGGACCCAAGTAATGTGGAACCAAGAAAAGTTGATCCTAAGATAGTGGCACTCACAGGAGTGTGTGAAGGTGGTGTCGATGAGTTGGCTAGAGTAGGAACTCCCCCTAAAATAGGAGGGAGGTTTAGTAAGCATCTAGAATGATGGGGGTTCTGTGGGTCCCCTATGATGTCTGACTAGCTGAGTGGATGTGTGCGAAATGTGATGAGAGAACGTAAACAAGAACCTTTGTTTCAAATTTTGAACTTTACACAATATATATATCCAAATCAAAATGTAATCAGAAGTGCATCATACATAAAGTGTTTTGAGAAAGAATCATATATGTGGATAAGTGGGTTTTGTCCGTGTGTGGAATCAAAGAAAACAAATGATCATGTCCTAAAAGACGTAATGGCCTTCCTCTCAAATAGAACTGGACCTTCCAATAGTACTCAACAGTGGGGTCTGAAGTCACCGGAAGAGAAACTAGTGAAGGATGAAATAATCAGTTATAATGAGGGGTAAAGGGGGCATATCCCAAAAGAGCTAGCGATATTTCCCAATAGCCACACAAAATCCAATCAACATGCAATTGTAGCCCACAATTTCCACCTGGGTAGGTGTGTTTATGGATAAATTCATGAGTGCGGACACAGACCAATCTCCCCAGATCCACCTGGATCTGGAACAAACCGTAATAGAATACTACTCTTTCCCTAGATCTAGCTATTGAACGAACTTAAGATAAATGGATAATGTTCATACCTTGTAAACGCTCTCCTTTAATCTCTGTTGTTCCTTGCTCTGCTCCGATGCTCTTGTGTCGTCCAATCACAACAACACAAACCAATCACAGCAAAGGCATTAATATATTCAATACCTAGTCTATACATGTGATCAAGGAATCATGTA
>SNQJ01S0026628.1:184194-198047 GCA_010110895.2 Picea sitchensis
TGAAAAATGAAGTGTATCCATGGTCTTTTTATAGAATTCCTTTGAGGTATTGTCCAACTCATTTGTAGTGTGTAAAGAGGCTAATTAGGGTATTTCTAGGTCTTTGACCAGCCACCCAGTCGAATCCAGTCCATATTTGAGTGTCAAATCAACTTGGAAGCTGAACCAGAAGTGGGTGGGAGGCTGACCACTCTCATAAATGCATCGTTTCTCAGGTGCGTGGCTTTTTGCGACAACAGTCGCGCATTGTGCGCATGTGCGCGATTTCTGTGTTTATGTTTTGCGCATGTGCATGCGTGCCCTGTGTATTCATAGCACCCTTTAATTTTTTCACTATTTGTATAGTTTTTTACCCTTTGGAAATGCTTTTGTGTTAATTTTGGTCCATGGGTGACCTCATAACTGTTTGACGATGTTGAATTCTTGTAACCATTTGCGGACGAAATTTCAGTGATAACACATGGAAATCATTGATTGTGTGTGTGTACATGAGATTCTTCACTTACAGTCACATATAGGGTTGGGTATACGTGCCCTGTAATTTTCACAATCGTGCATAACCCATCGTATATGCGACCCGATAAGAGACAACCTGCGTACACAGAATTTCACAATTTACACCCTAAATTACTCAAAATTTGGAACCTAATTTAAAATTTTAATCCACTGGAAGTGAATAGGAAGGGAATAAGAGTTACCTGGTCCAGACGGTTTCTTATTTCATTTTCTGACACTCCCACAATAACCAGTTGAATCATGAAGGTATTTTGGTCCAATTTTCACTATTTGGGTAAAAAATCAAAATGACATTATTTTTTGGCTTTTGTTACTATTTATAAGAGTTTGTGCCCACTTTCTATAGTTTTGAGTCATTTTTTCACCTAATGGACTAACAAAAAGGTGGATTCAGTTGGTTTTTGTAGTTTTTACCAGGCATTCTTGTGGATTTCAACGTTATATTAGCAGTTTGTCACCATGGGCAGGTATTTTCACTACCTAGCATATAGGATAGGTACCCATTCCTTCGTGCATTTTCACATCATCCTATAACTGTCACTTTTTATGCCTTAGGTATGAACCCATTTTTTGTGACAAAGAACCTTCCATTTTCTATAAGTAGTGTCGTTATCAAGTGGTAGAGACTTACTGAACATGGTTTCCCTAGTTAGATCCCCTACTTCATTTGGTGCCCATGCAGAGATTTTTTCCATAGGACCAGGAGTCCCTCATAGCTAATACATGACTTTATGTTGAGCCTCATTTATCACTCATAAACATGTTGCCTTATACTTAGAGGAATCCCAAACAAGTTTAATTTAATCTATTTTCCAACTCGTCTTCAAAAAGCGAAAAGATTGTCAGGTGAACTTGTCTCTTTCACACTCATAAATTGGATTTGAAAGGACATCTATTTGGAACAAGTTTATCCCTTTTTTATACCAAGTAGACTAAATGGCATAAAAAAGGACATTTTTTGGCGTTAAGTTGTGGTTGGATCTCATGCCCTTGTTTGCAGTATTGAGCCTATAGTCGGTTCTCGCTTTGTGTTATAAATTGTTTTCCTCAGTGGTTTTTTCATCCTCAACCAAGCAGAGCCTTGTTTATATCTTTCACAATTTGACACCCTATACCTAGGAGGGAACATTCCCCCAAGTGTCCATCTCCCGCATGCATCCCCTTGAATTGAGCATAGGTATGTTCCACTAATAGAACTAGTTTTTCTTACTTGTGACACTTGTTTCCTCCTCTGTATCGTAGCATTCATTTGTCTATGAAAAAAAAATACAGGTAGGAAGGGAGTATTATCTTATGTTGGAAGAATTCATGTCGCCTTTGAACAGAGCACAAAGTTATTGATTCCATTTATCATCATAATTTTGGGATTAGCATGGCCTTAGGAATATGAGCTCATTAAAGATTCTTATCTACTGATTGGTTACTCTTCCAGTTCCTATAGAGAATTTCAGTGATGCCTCCTGCATCTCATGGTTTCATCATCGGGTCTATGCAGTCAGATTCCTCCATATGTCTCATGCTCTTGTTCAAAGGAAGTCTATCAACTTGTGTCGACCACTTCTCAGAACTCTTGACTTTGCATGTCGTCCATACCCTTAGTTTGTCTTAGAATCACATGATATTGTAGTCCTATCATGCACCCTAGTCCTACTTTCATCATTGGTAGGTAACCTTGAACCCAACAGTCGACACTTCATCATCGGTCATTGATTAGGTGGTTTCCCTTGTGTTCGAAGGCAATACATATATTCAAACATTGGGATTTGTGCAGTGTCTTGGATTCCATTATCCTTATTGGTGGTTTCCTCTCCTTTGTCAGTAGTTTTCATCATTGGCTACTATTTAGAGGGTCTTTTCCATGTACCGCTTGCACTTGGCGCACACGAAAGACGCATAGGGTCGTTGGTTCGTGAACATGTTCTTCGTCTAATTTCCACCAAATCATGAAGCTCCTACTTTGTACCTCATACTGACAGATGAGAGATTCCTTAATTCTCTCCTTTTAGTGGGTCTCCTTCCATCGAATTTAACTCATCTATTCTGGAAACGAGACCTAGATTCTTATGAGTACCTTGAGTCTTGTAGTTATTAGTGGAAGGTTCTCTCGCCATCAATAGTTGGGAATACATCAATATATCCTAATCGGTGGATTCTTCAGGTGTTCGACACCGAATCCTATATTCACACTTGTAAGAATGTACTTGGTGCCTTCATAACTACTTTCATTATCAGTAGGTTGTCTCGTGTTTATTAATGATATACCTCAATGATCGATAATCAAATGATGTATCATTGTGTTTGACCTCAACTCCTTTATTCGCATAATGTAGACTTGCACCCTTGGCAGATTATGTAGAAGACTTCAAGACACCAGTATGTGATCGCAGCTTTCCTGTGTTGTTGCTTCCTTTTCATTGGACCAATACCTATATGACTTCATTGATCATGGGAGATCAGATTGTACTTCATTGTATACAAATATATTTAGATTGGTTTTGAGACTGTTTCTACTAGGCCTTGTTCATGACTATGAAAGTCATTGGCATGTAACTGGATTTGTATTTTCCTATTCATGGCCATGGACACTTGTTTCGTATATTTTCACATGGATCTGTAGTGTAATTCTATTGGCAACCATGTATGCAAAGTCAGTGCAGAATGTAATGAGAAACTAGTTCTTCCAACTGGTTCCCCATCACTCCACTTCTGACTTGTTAATAATGTATTTCGACCATCATAGATACTCCTCTGACCTCACACATTAGGGGCCATCTGTTATAACAATATTTTCCTCACCCTATGCAATATTGCATAGAAGGCCTTTTTCCATTTCCCTATGCAGACTTATCATCCCTAATTGTAAAATCCAGACTGAAAAATACATATTTTTCCACATGTACACATCCTTCCTACTATATAACATGTGTATACGCAGGTTGTTCCACTATAGCCTGTGTACATCGGGATTTGTGCCAAAAAATGAAAATTAATGTCGGGTTTCGATGTCACGACAATAGATCTATGATTCTTGACCTTCCATATACTGGAAACGTTCTGAATCGGCCCTTCATTTTCATTTGAAGACTATAAATGGGCCAATTCCGAGCTATGGAAAGAGGAGAAAGAATTCAACTTTGAGAGCAAAGTTACTCTAGAGAAATTATTTACTTCATATTGAGTCTACATCCCTTTGTCCTTTAAGTCTGAACACGGTGTTCATCCCCCAAGATCTTCCCTTATTGATTGAGAACCTCATTGTTTCTCTTTTATTAGATTGCCTTTGGTGGAGGATTGAAGTGGTGGAGACCCAGCTGGAAGGAACTTAGTTTCTCAGTTCTGAACCGTGCCGACATGGAAGTCTGTAATATTTTCACTTCTGCTGATCATTTATTAATAGAAATACTCCTTTCCCGTCCAATTGATATCTTGCAAATATTTGAGTTATTATCCATGGGCGTATTTGTTATGCATATTAATAAATTATGCTATCTAATTTGATAACCTTTTATATTATCACCATATGCTTTATTTTATTGGTTGTTGAGAACTAGTTGCAGGTATATAGCTTTGGGTCAAAGTGCTCAATGGTGGACTTCATCGAACATCTGGACGAAGTAGGACTCTTTCTTATCTCGCTTGCATATTGGTTTATATAGCATGTTTTTGGGATAGAGTTAAATTCTACATTCATTTATGTCTATTGTGGTTTACCCTAGCCATAGAGAGATTTTCCTCGTAACAGAATTGGCGACCATACTGGGGATTGAATCTTCTTTCTTAGGGTTTGGAGTACGTTTCTCCTTAGATTTTTTTTGTTCCTATTGTGTTTCTTGTTGCATCATTGCTTGATAGTCTATCTTCACTCTAGGTCTGAGTTTTCAACCTTCTCCCTTTCCTAGCCTTGTTTTTTGAAATATATATGTGATTTTTGGCTTGACAGTCGCATATATACGCAGTATGTCCCTCTCCAAGCTATGTACATACGCTATGTTTCCTCAAACAGTCACGTACATCATCTTTCCTTGCTTTGTTGCTTGGTATGGTGGTTGTTGGGTGGGATTTTATGTTTGTTGAGTCTTCTTAGGTCTATGTAGTGCCTGTTAAGTGCTTGTGGGATGACAAGAAACTTATCTTTGGTTGAATTTTTGGGCGGTGTCTTTCTCATCACCTTTTCATTTTGATTGTCCTTGTACATTGGGCTGGGTGTTTCGCTGCTTGGTATCCTACTTGAGTTATCTCTTTCTATAGACAGTAGAGTTTATATATCAAGTTTATTTTAAGACCATGCATTTTCATTCTTATTTTATTGAAAATACAAAAATATGAGGCATTTTTCATTTCTTGGCATTTAGATCTTTTGAGTCTTTATCATTAGCTTAGTGCATTTACCGAAAGATTGCATTTTTACTTGAGAATTGCAGAGTTGAAATTGAAATTTGCATTTGTTATTAGAAGCATATCATACATTGAAAATTGAAGTTAGGACTTTGCATTATATTCATATTTACTTTTCTTTCTGAGTCATAACATCATGAGTTTCACTACCATACATTTTTGAGTAATCACGGCCACTAAAATTAACACTATGATTTAAAATTGATTAGTCACGGTTTTATTTTCTAGGGTACACAAACTATCTTAGGATTTAGTGCCTTGGAATAGGATTTTGTGAGTAAACTTCTCCAAGGCAATTAAATCAACATATGTGTCTGAGAAAGGGAGTGAATAAATCCATTGTATAATTGGTAATATCAGGAGGCTCCGCTCACACTGGAGTTAATCACGAGGTCGCGTGAGGTTGGTTGAAGGGATATACCCCGAAGACCTTATTAGCATCATAGATATTTATGGGGATCTATTTGTATCTAGGGATATTGTTAGTTCCCTTACCTCTGTGAGAGGTGGTGCTTTCAAGGTTTCGGGCTTTGCTACCCTGCCCATATGGTGGACCTAACTTACAAATCCTCACCTGTGCATCGGTTATACAGTGGTTTATTAGTTTCTTGACTTAGGTGCCACATAGGTTACTTGTAGGGGTTATTCTACAAGTACCCTGGGTCAGATATGGGTCAAACAACACATAGCCTTTATGGAGGATTACCTCTCTAGGGGGATCTGACCGACTGGTTGTTAAGCCCACGAGGGCCCTTATAACTAATTATGTTACCTCCGATCTTTAGTAGGGAGTCTCAGTACCCTCTTGGGTGAGACATACCTTCTCTAGGGAGGGAGGCCACTTTCAACCACTTTACCCTGTTTGTGTGCATATTGGTTGTTTGACTTTTAATGTTCTCTTTGATTACTAGTTGGCCTTAGGATTTGTTTTTTGTCTTTAGAGTCTTAAGTCATCATGGAGTCGGACCAGCGTCCCCGCCAGTCTTGTCACTTGTTATAGTTACCACCGGATTTCGATTCTTTTCCTTATAAAAGGCGTAGAGTTATTACGCGTGGTACACACACCTCCATCATTCAGACTTGTGATTCTACATGGATGAGTACTGAACCTAGTCTTCATAACACTGGGAGCCCTTCAACTCCCATACCCACTATAGTTAATGGCACCCCTTCGACTCCTGCAACCACATTGTTTGTAGTGTCGGAGGCACCTATTATTACTATGGCTCGAGCTATAGTGAATGCTCAATCTCTTGCCTCAAACCCTTTTGGGTCTCTTGGTCACTAACCGTGCTATAATATTCAATCCATCCCTATGGCCTCTAGTCCTTTTTCCTATGGTATGTCGAATGTTACTTCACATTTTTCAAATTCCATCCTAGTTGCTGGCCCTAATGCTAGCATTGGGCTTGGGGGAACTACACCTCCTTATACTCCTTTTGACTCTTTTGTGACCTTTTTACCTTTTAATCAATTTAAGTGACTTTTCATATTCCTCCTAAGTCACTTTTGGCACTTTTCCCTTTTTCCCCTTTTAATTATATAATGTCATTTTTGTTAGGAACTTTTCCCCTTAGGACATTAAATAATTAATTAACTTCCTTTTTTAATTACTATAGCCTATGGGAATCACTTAGGTTACTTCTTCCATGTCCCAGGATCACTCGAAAGGGGACATGACATTCCTCCCTTCCTGAGATTTCTTGTCCCCAATAAATTGAAAATTTGGGTGCTACAAAATTTGTTCACTCTCCCAAGTGGCATATTCTATAGGAAACTCTCTCCATATGACCAGATATTCTTTGATTACCCTGTTTCGAAGCTTCCTCTTTCAAACCTCCAATACTTCCTCAGGAACTAGTACTATCTTCCCCTCCTCTTCCAATGTAGGAAGTTATGTCGAAGAAGTGATGTGTTGTCCCAATTCCTTTTTGAGACATGAGACGTGAAACACATTATGGATCTTACTCCCTTCTAGAATCTCCAACTCATAAGCTACTTCACCAACTCTCTTGGTCACCCTATAAGGCCCATAAAACCATGATTTGAGTTTCTCTGCACCACTCTTCTTCAATAAATTTTCTATATGTCTGCATCCTGAGAAACACCAAGTCCCCTACCTAGAAAGTGCACTTGAAGCTATGCTTATATGCATATATATTCTTTTGGTTATGGGCTATCTGCAAGTTATCCCTAAGATTCTTAATAATTTATTGTCTCTCCTGAATCCAATATTTGTCCTTGGGATCCTTGTTATCCACAAACTCCAAGTCTACAAAATATGGAGTATCATATCCATATAATTCTCTAAATGGTGACATCCCAATGGACATATGATAAGTGGTGTTATAAAAATGCTCGACCAAGTGTAACCACTTAATGTTGGAATATTGAGAGGGGGGAGTGAATCAGTATTACCCTTTTTCAACAATTAGTAGTTACTTTTATATTTTGTTAATTACCACAATAGATCAACAATAGACTTGTTTGTAAAATCAATTATATAAATATAATTAATAGGAATTACAAGGCTTTTATGAAGACGAGTGAAGGACACCAATCCTTTTTATATCACCAACTCTAGGAGACACAAATCCCCTTCTTCAGGGAACCAACCCTAAGAAGCACTAAATCCCTTATTTCTTTAGGGAACCAACCCTAGAAAGCACCAACTCCCTTGTTTCTTTAGGGAACCAACCCTAGGAAGCACCAACTCCCTTGAATTACACTTAAAGGATATGAATCCTTACATGCTCCTCCCTTCCACCCTCACTTCATAAGAATCATCAGTTCTTCATCTTGGACTCTGTTGGTGTTTTGATCTTCTGATCTGGACTACAGGGACACTTTCTTCTCACCATTACTTCTCATTTATATACTCTTCCAACTGGTATGAGCTATGAAGCATTGTGTCCCTTTGTTTGGACCATCACACCTCTTCATTTTAAATTAACAATAATCTCTATTATTATTCAAACATTATTGTGAAGAATTATTATTCAGTGAGTGTGCTTTTCATAAATTGATCACAGGTATGAATCGATTTATTTTAACTCGATTTCATGTTTTCTGCAAATATTGTAGAAATCGAATACTGCAAAGGTGCTTCCTTCAAACCATTTACATGTGACCATATGCGCAAAACCACAGGCTTATTAATTAATTGATGTACCCAGCGCTTCATGGCTTATGTGCTTGTAACCCATTACTAGGGGATGGAACCTAGTCCTTTGGTACTTTGGTCTTCAGGTGATTTCTCTCTCATCCAATATTCTGGAGTTTCAACTTCTCAAAGTGGTTACCTCTCCCAAGTATTGATCCAATGGTTATCATGAATCACATAACCAAATCAACAATATAGCTTTGACCCTTACACTATCCTTCCACTTCTTAATCCAATGGTTATGAATTAATCAAAGATTGATATGGACGGTTATTATTTACTTCGGGACTTTGGGACTCTAGGGCTTCCAGCCTATGCAATCTTTCAACTTTATGGAGTACATTTCATCGAAGTATACCGAATGGTCAATATTTGTTCTTCCGTAGATGGTCAATCATGGATTGTCCATAGGTTTCAAACAAATCGATGGCCATGACTTGATCTATAGTTGGGTGGACGGTTCTCGTTCAATTCTCACAGGGATTGATCCAATGGTTAGCATGAATCCTGGAACCAAATCAACGATCTAGATTCAATCCTTACTTATCCTTCCTCCACTTAATCCAATAGCTATGACTTAATCAAAGGTTGACATGGAAGGCCACTATTTACTTCGGAACTTCGGGACTTCGGGACTTTGGGGATTCAGAGGTCCAGGTAATTGTTGTTCCAATTTCCACCAGAGTTGGTCAACGCCAAAGTGGTCAACATGGGAGTTATTACGTCATGTTTTGACCTAATGGTCATGTGAGAATCCAGAGGATCTTAGATCAATGGTTATCATTGAATTCGACCTTCAACACTTCGAGTAGTTTTTGGTTTCCCCCGAAGGACAAAACTCCCAGAGTGACGTAAGTTGTTGATGTCACTGTTGACTTGGCATTGGCCGAGTGGTTTCCACGTGTCACTTAGATTTGTGACTTACATGTACCTAAAATGCCAACTGGACCTAGACACTTGTCACCATCTTATTGCACCATGTGTCCTTTATGCAATGAATCTCCTAATGTTGAACATGTCCTCCACCTGGATCTAACGATCGTAGGTTCATCTGATCCCTTGATCCAACAACTATGATCAATTCTAGATAAATGGTCTAGATTCATTTCGGCCTTCGAGACTTTGGGTTATTCATTCCCAATTCTCAATTCTCCCGAAGTGAGATTCCCCAAATACAACTTGAGCAACTTGACTTCATCTAACGATCCATCTTTGACATGAAAAGATTAACACGATCCAACGGTTGTCGATATTTCAACTATTTCAGGATCTTGTGAATCCTTGATCCAACGACTGTGATCAGTTCTAGATCAATGGTCTGCTGACGGGAAAAATTGACTGTCCATCAACTGGAAGAACAAATCTGGTAACCCAAACTGTTTGGTGTAACTTGTTCTGACGGGTTTAATGGCTCCATTAGCCAATATAAAATTCTAAAAGAATTAACTAATGCTAAAACAATATACCAAATATATACATACTCTGATATAACTATTGTAAATGTGTTTACGTAGAAAAAGAAAACATAAAAAACTCACTTATGAACAACATTTACAGATTGCAAGTTTTACTAAAAACTTACGAAATCAACGTAAAAATAATTTCTTTTGAGAAGATAAAGAAAACACATTTAAATATTTTTTTGTTTTATTTCTATAAATCTAACAGAACTTGAATTAATTAAACTATGAAACACGGATGTATAGATAGTCAAAGATGATCTCCACTTTCTGGTTCTTCTAATATATAAACGACAGAAATTGGAAACAAAAAAGAGTTAACCTGGTATTAGTTTGTCTGATGTGTCTGTGCCTCTGTATGAATCAAGAGCATCCAACAACCACGTCTACGAAATAAATCTGCAATAGAATTATACTAAAACTGTTCCGAATAAACTCATAGAATGTATTGGCAGCCACAATTTTTAGAAACAGAATAGAGAACACATGTTAATTTTGTGATCTTATGATCATAAATAATTACAGTTAGAAAAATCTAAATGTAATACATTCACTTCATTGTTCAACTAAACATCGAAGATAAATCGTGATATTTAAATTGAAAAGATGATCACAGTGTTAATATCTGGAACAACTAATTATGAACGATATTTATAACGTGAGTATCCTGAAACATAACATATCATTGAGTCTAAAGCTACAAGACATATTAATGCACTAGGATTAAATGAAACGAAACATTAATGAAACACCATTAACAAAGGACTAAACCCAAAATGTCGTACATTGTTTCATTAAGTCTTGGGAAATCATTCGTCCATCTTTGGTTCCAGGCCAAAATGCCTTTCATTTACAAAATTCAGGGTATTTAAAGAGTCTTTTTGAAATCTCATCTTCTTATCTTTTAGGATAGGATCATATCCATGAGATCACAACATTACAAAAATGGAGGGCCTACAACCACTCATAATCAAATTGTATCTTCAAAATTAATAAAAGGTTTTTTTTCTTATTTACAAAATAAACAGAAAAGAGATACTTGATTATCTAAATCGAACATGTTCCACCTTATAAAATCAACATCAAGATACATCATGCCATGAAAACGAAACAGGACCAAGTTAGATAATTTATTGACAACTAAGTACTAATTTTTATTTAAAAATGACTTGAATTCAAACTAATTTTTTTTTAAAAGATAGGCTACAGGTTTTTGTAGCTAGATACAAGTTTCTATAGTGAGTCTAAAATAGTAAAAATCGAAATAAAAAATAAAATAAAATCTAACCTATTTTATTTTCAAAACAGAAGCAATTCAAAAACATAAAAACTATTTGATATTTCAGCCATTTGACAAAGGAGAATATCAATTCATGATAGTGGAATTTGTTGAGTAGTTTCTTTTTTAATAATCGTATTATTAGATTGCTTAATCCACTTGTTTATAAAACTCAAATCCGAGTTACCCTATTCCTCATGCTTGCGGCTTTTAATCACAATTGATTTGTTAATGAAACCGTGATTCGGCTCATTAAGAGGAGGGTTTTTATCCTTTAATACATCTAAGACTACCTCCAATGATTTTCTGGACATCAAATCAGACCGTGGATTTCTCCCAATGGGTTTCAAACTGCAGCAGAGAGTAGATCTGTGATAGCATAGTCTTTTTGTGGATGAACACACATTTTTTCGACAGTAGGGTTTAGACATGCAAGAGAAGGATTTTTTATTGAGATGGAGAGGCAATTCTACTGCAATCTCATAAATAGAAGAAGAGAATATATAACTTGGAAACCAGCAAAACCAATAATAGGCTTGGATCTCTGAGCAAAACAAACAAAAAAGATTACCTTAACCACAAAGAAGTTCTAAGATTTTTCCCTCCAAAGAACAAGATGTATCTCTGAAACTGTATCGTTTCTGAAAAATATGCTAGCTATGAAGGTAAATGATAGGGTTCTAGTTAATTTGTAATGGTTTGCTCAAAAATTCTCTTGCAAAAACGTGTCTCTGGAAGGCAAATATGGGTTTTTAAAACAAAAAAGAACTCAGAATCATTTGGTTGGATTCACCTCACAGGTGACATAATGCAACAGGGGTGACTCAGAATAGTTCTAGGTTTGGATGGTAGGAGCTATAAGAATATATCCAACGGATAAAATGGAAACAAACCAAGAGAAAGCCTTGCGTAAACATAATCTGAACATTGATGGTTCAGTCTTGATGCTTAAGCATTGCTGGTAATGAAAACCTTGTGTACAAAGCATGAAAAAAACCCTCAAACCATAATGAAAGCTTATGAATTCACTATGCCAGCAAAAGGATTATGTACAGGGTATAATACTTGTGCATTATGGATAGCGGAACTATAGTTGATTTGCAAAGGATTTAAATATACAAACATGTTTATAATTCAAATGTGAATCAACTAAGTGTATATAAATCACATCAACATTCAAAACACTCCAAAGATGATTCATTCAAGTGTTATACATAGAGTAGATGCAAGCACAATGACCATTTAAAAGAATGTCTTGTATAGGAATATAATACAAAATTAAGTTTTCATGTTCGATTCATGCTTTCAGTCATGAATCAAACATGAAACAAAAACAAATATGTGATCTCTAAGGGATCAATGAATAACTATACTAATCCAATAATCGTCTAAAAAATATAATGTTTACAAGAATGAGGTGAAGGCAGCTATAGATAATGCAATTTCATGTTCACATAACAAAATCGTGTGGGGCTGCCAACATGGTATAGATTCATTTCGACATTCGAGACTTTGGGTTATTTTTCTCCCACTTCCCAATTATCCAAAGCGATATTACACGATTAAACCTTGAGCAACTCTCAGATCTGATGGTCCTAGTTTGTCCCAAAATCTACATCAGTGGACCAGTTTCTTTCTTGATTCTTTTGTAGTTTTACTGTGGCAATTCCAATCATGATCATGTTTCCGCAATGTGCTTTCCCTTCTGAGATTTTTGGTAGATTCTTCTGCATGTTAATCATAACAACTCATCATCACTGCAATGTGCTTTCCCTTCTAAGATTTTTGGTTTTGTACTTGGATTCTAACTAATCGAGATCATTGATCTGTTGGGAATTCGATATGATGGTGTTTTATAAATTGTGTTGATTTTTTGAAATCTAATACGTTGCCTCTCCCGTTAGGTAGATTCCTTTGCATTTTGTTCATAAAAACTCATCAATTCCTTAGCATGTTGTTCATAACAATTCATCATCACATCATAATGACATCGACTGTTGACATCAATGACAATATGTCCAACACTTAACCCATGACTTCTGTTGCTCGGTCACATAGCTATGCAAATATCCCTTTAACAATTTGTCCACTATATTTTTATGGCCATCTATATGTGGGTAGAAAATCGTACTAGGAGTCAACTTTATGCCTACTATCGTAAATAGATCCTGCCAAAAAGCACTTAGAAATCGTCTATCCCTGTCACTAACAATATTTTTCGACAACCCATGAAGACTGAACATCTCCCTGAAGAATAAATCTGCTATCTATGTTACCTTGTACTCTGGGGATATGGAAAATAAATGAGAAAAAATGGTCATCCTATCGACCACCATATAAATGCAATCTTTGCCTTGTGTCTTCGACAACCTTGTGATAAAGTTCATGGATATGTTCCCCCATTTCTGCTCTAGAATATGAAGTGGTTGAATTAATCCTGCAAGGTGAGTCTGCTCCGACTTGTTCTACTGACAAGTCACACATTCCTACATATGTCTCAATACATCATATTTGAGGCCCTTCCACAAGAACCTCTCTATGATCTACCTATATGTTTTTAAATATCATGAATGCCTAGCTAAAGGTGTGTCATGCATAGATTTCATAATTTTCTCATTTAATGTGGACCCCAAAACCAAGTATATGTGGTATTTGTAGTAGTTGATATCATATGCCACCTTGTACTTCTCATCCTACACACTTCTATCCATCACCTCACAATACATCATAATACATGCAATTACTAACATGGGATTGTTTTAAAGAATTCACCTGCGACAAATCTTCTTGATGAGAATAATGTATTAGACTATCAAGGAAAGAATCTTGTAAAACTGTCAGATCAAGATGGCAAGAGCTTATCATGATTCTAGATCAGAAAATATGTGTCTCGGTCTCTAAAAAATTTACATTGAGCTTAGATATTTCAAGGTTAACTATTTGAGGTGAAGTAAATGGAACGACCAACATTTTTTAATAATCATCATTGGTAGTAATATTTGGTCGATTATACTTTTCAACCTCAAATAATTGATCATGG
>SNQJ01S0026628.1:211121-238796 GCA_010110895.2 Picea sitchensis
TAAATAAAAATTAGTAGTTAGTTGTTAATAAATTATCTAACTTGTTCCTATTTCATTTTCAGGGCATGATGTATCTTGATGTTGATTTTATGAGGTGGAACATGTTTGATTTAGATAATCAAGTATCTCTTTTCTGTTTATTTTGTAAATAAGAAAAAAACCTTTTATTAATTTTGAAGATACAATTTGATTATGAGTGGTTGTAGGCTCTCCATTTTTGTAATGTTGTGATCTCATGGATCTGATCCTATCCTAAAAGATAAGAAGATGAGATTTCAAAAATACACTTTAAATACCCTGCATTTTGTAAATGAAAGGCATCTTGGCCTAGAACCAAATATGGATGAATGATTTCCCAAGACTTAATGAAACACCGTATGCCATTTTGGCTTTAGTCCTTTGTTAATGGTGTTTCATTAATGTTTCATTTTATTTAATCCTGGTGCATTAATATGTCGTGTAGCTTCAGACTCAATGATATGTTATGTTTCAAGATATTCACATTAGAAATATCGTTCATAATTAGCTGTTCCAGATATTAACACTGTGATCATCTTTTCAATTTAAATATCATGATTTCTCTTCGATGTTTAGTTGAACAATGAAGTGAATGTATTACATTTAGATTTTTCTGACTCTCATTATTTATGATCATAAGATCGCATAATTAACATGTGTTCCCTATTCTGTTTCTAAAAATTGTGGCTGCCAATACATTCTATGAGTTTATTCAGAACAATTTTAGTATAAGTCTATTGCAGATTTATCTCGTAGACGTGGCTGGTGGATGCTCTTGATTCATATAGAGGCACAGACACATCGTAAAAACTAATATCAGGTTATCTCTTTTGTGTTTCCAATTTCTATCATTTATATATAAGAAGAACCAGAAAGTGGAGATCGACTTTGACTATCTGTACATCTGTGTTTCATAGTTTAATTAATTCAAGTTCTGTTAGATTTATAGAAAGAAAACAAAAAAATATTTAAATGTTCTTTCTTTATCTTCTTCTCAAAAGCAATTATTTTTACCTTGATTTCGTAAGTTTCTAGTAAAACTTGCAATCTGTAAATGTTGTTCATAATTGAGATTTTTATGTTTTCTTTTTCTATGTAAACACATTTACAATAGTTATATTAGAGTATGTATATATTTAGTATATTTTTTTATCATTAGTTAATTCTTTTAGGATTTTAGATTGGCTAGCGGAGCCATTAAACCTGTCAGAACAAGTTACACCAAACGACTTGGGTTACTTAGACAACCCCAGACGAGACTTGTTCTTCCAGTTGATGGACAGTCAATTTTGCCTGTCAACAAATGGCGCTAGAAGGAGGGCATGAGGTTGATTTAATGATTAGATTTTTCATCCCTTAGCCTTTCATAATTCCATATTTATAAATCCTTTTTTCGTGTCATCTTATAATGCACTACAAGGCAGGTTAGATGACAAACTAACTATTTGAAGTCAATTTCTTCAAATTCTTAATTTTTCATGGCTCCTTCCCAAATCACTATGTTGGAACATGCTTTCCACTTCTCATTACCTGATGTTCCAAACAAGACAACTAATCTCTTTTCAGAACTCACCTTTGATGATGAAGGGAACACATCTGTAGTAGACCATATTTCTAAATTTGTTTATAAATGTTCAAGACATAAGATCATTGATCCTAATATTACATGAAGATTGTTCGCTCTCACCTTCCGAGGTCGGGTTAAATATTGGTTTGAATATTTTCGGGCTAATTCTATTCATTCTTTGTTTGAGTTTGTAATTGAGTTTTTATCAAATTTTAACAACTATGAGTATGATGAAGTAAGTGAAGAATTGGGTCGCTTAAGGAAAGAAAATGATGAATCATTCAATGATTTTGCAATTAGGTTCATTCATGTTTGTACTAGTTTCCATTTGAAAGAAATGTCGCTTATTAATGAATGGTTTGAATATCTCGTTTCCCTCTCAAACAAGCAAGATCAATTAATTGTTAACCAATTTGAATTCAGCACTAACACTCAATCTCAAGATGGTTCAAATTTTGATGTTGATCTTGAAGATTTTGAAGCACCAAAATTTTTGTCAACTTCTTTCATTTTGCCAAATCATGAGCAACATCATATTTTACAAAATGCAATCATCACCTCTAATCATTCTTTGTCAACGATGTCTCCTCCCGTTGAAGAAGGAACCTTGACTTTAAAAGACGACAATTGTCACACTCTCATAGATTTTATAATTGTTTCTAAAGTAAAAGAGGTTGAATGTGAAGTTGATAATCATGTCGACGATAAATATTCCCCTAATTTAGTTGAACAGATCCATGATCAATCAGTGGGAGACAAAATCATTAGGCAATCTTCTATCTCTAGTGATTTTCTCTCAAATTTTCCCTTACACAATGAACCAAATGGTCTCTTAAAAACTATCTCGTACTCTTTAAAAGAGAATACAAAAGAGGTTGATCAATTTATACAAGGAGAGGGGACAAAACCATATTTCGAAATGCATATACCTATCATTTAAAGAGATGCATTTCGTCTCCTTAATTCTTCTACATATTATTCCTTGTACCCTGATATTTTTTATCCTAATGTTGTGCAATTGCATCTTCCATATTACCTTGGAGAGAATTCAACATTATATAATCAGGTACAAAGAGATTACTGAATAGAAGATAAAGAGGGAAATAATTCTACCCGTGAACATATTAATTCCTATTCTCATCAATTATCTGTGGGTAAATCAAGAAATGATTTGAAAGAGTCCCAAATTGCATATTCCATTGATTCATCTCAATTTGTGTTTCGAGAAGGATCTAAATTTTTCCATGATCAATTATTTGAGGTTGAAAAGTATAATTGGCCAAATATTACTACCAATGATGATTATTCAAAAATGTTGGTTGTTCCATTTAGTTCACCTCAAATAGTTAACCTTGAAATATCTAAGCTCAATGTAAATTTTTTAGAGACTGAGACACATATTTTCCGATCTAGAATCATGATAAGTTCTTGCCATCTTGATTCGACATTTTTACAAGATTCTTTCCTTGATAGTCTAATACTTTATTCTCATCAAGAATATTTGTCGCAGGTGAATTCTTTAAAACAATCCCATGTTAGTAATTGCATGTATTATGATAGGATTGCATATTGGTTGGAGTATTCATATCTAGAAAAGTCTCTAGGGAATGGTAAGATTATCTTCACATTTTTTAGAGATCAAGGAGGTAACTTTGACACACTCATTTTATATCCTTCAGATAGAGAAAATATGGAATGAAAGGAAAATTGTCGGGAGGATGGGGCACTTTGGTCTAGGCCGATCATTATGTTAGGTCCCCATAACTCTCACAAACTTCACAATCTCATTTTTTCATATTTTTGTAACCCATATAATGACAAAATTGCAGAATGGTTGGAGGATTCATACAAAAAGAATGTTCAAAGGAATGGTAAGATCATGCTTGCCTTGTTTTTAAATGATGATGATAAAGGTGAGTATGATATATTTTTGTCATTTTTCAATATACTACCATTCTTTTCAGTAATATTTGATTTTATTTCTACTGCAGGATTGAAGTTACTCCGATGGATACATTGGAAGCATGACTTCACGTAGTATTCTGATTTGTTTAGTAGTTAGAGTAGTTTTAGGAGTAGGTTTTCTTTTAGCTTTATTTCTCACTATTTCTCTTTGTAATAATGAAGCCATGAAAACAAGCGGGTGCGCCAAGAGAACCATAATATGAATGTTGTCAGGGAAGTCCACTTTGACCCTTTTCTCTCAGCTTTTCAAAAACACAGTATCATCATGAAATTTTTTAAATGAAAAGTAAAGAGATAAGTAGATCTGAACTATAAATTCATCCCTAACCCAAGGTGCCACAAATAGGTCTGCATTCATATTAATGATTATTTTTCTATTTTATTTTAGTCTCTCTAGAGATATTTCGCATGATGATTTCAGATCCACCCTCTTGTAAATATTTTTGATTTTCTTTTTGTTTTTCATTTTGCTTGTTTTTGGTTTGTTTCTGAAAAATTGTGTCTGTGTCACCATTTCATTTGTGGAAGGAAAATCAAAATTTTTATCCAAGAGAAACAACTGACTACTTTTCAAAGCACCATGCTGTAAATTGTTAAACTCAAATCAACAGAAGAAAGTTCCTACTCAAAACAATGTGGATGGTTTCTTTTCAAAATCTCGGGAGGATAATGATTATCATTAATAAACTCTTAACGCTATCCCCATTTTTAAGAAAACAACTCGATTATACCTTCCTGTCATTAAGATGGTTTCTTAACAGGAATCTAAGTGTCTCTATCATGATAAGGATCATTGTAAGAAAACAAATGAATTATATAAGAACAATTTATGTTTGATAAAATATGAAGTTTTCAGTATCACCTCGCTCTCTTGAATATCATAAATTTTCTGCAAATTTGTAAATTAATTCTAGAGATTTGAAAGCACTGCAAGGTGTGGGAAGTGTTTGTAAACCCATCGATACACTGAACAGGTCTTCTGGCAGCGGGTAAATGTATCCATGATACCAAGGAAACTTCACTGGGGTACTGAACAGGCCTGCTGGCAGTGAAGCAATGATGGGTTCAAGAAAATTATCAGGTATTCCCCTTAAAATTAATCCAAGAATAAATATGTTCTTCATCATGAATGGATGAATTTTGGATAAGATAGAGGTGTTAGAGTGGGTTAAATGAAATCCCTGTCGAGGATATGGACGCCTGCTGGTAGCCATGGCTATGTCAACAATATCAAAGTCAGTTGCATAAACATCATTCCTCTCAAAATCTAGATCTGATACCAGATTACACTTTTGATGGAAACACATCTGATGTTGGACTATGTTATCCCCTGAGTTTTTCATGCTTGATGTGTTGTCAGTTGCTTCTCAAATATTCATTTTTTTGATTCATCCTAAAATGAAATTTTTGTGATGCAGAGATAACTGCTTCGCCCAGTAAGTCGCCATTGTTGGTAGCCCCACACGATTTCATTATGTGAACATGAAATTGCATTCTCTATAGCTGCCTTCACATCATTCTTGTAAACATTATCTTTTTTAGAAGATTACTGGATTAGTATAGTTATTCATTGATCCCTTAGAGATCGTGTTTTTGTTTTGTTTCATGTTTGATTCATGACTGAAGGCATGAATCAAACATGAAAACTTAATTTTGTATTATATTCCTATACAAGGCATTCTTTTAAAGGGTCATTGTGCTTGTATCTACTCTATGTCTAACACTTGAGTGACTCACCTTTGGAGTGTTTTTAATGTTGATGTGATTTCTATACAATCTATTGATTCACATTTGAATTATAAACATGTTTGTATATTCAAATCCTTTGCAAATCAACTATAGTCATGCTAGCCATAATGCACAAGTATTATACCCTATATGTAATCCTTTTGCTAGCAGAGTGAATTCATAAGATTTCATTATGGTTTGAGGGTTTTTGTCACGCTTTTTACGCAAGGTTTTCATTACCAGGAATGCTCAATCATCAAGACCGAACCCTCAATGTTCAGATTATGTTTACGAAGGGGTTTCACTTGGTTTGTTTCCATTTTATCCGTTCGGATCTGTTCTTATAGCTCCTACCATTCAAACCTAGAACTGTTCTGAGTCACCCCTATTGCATTATGGCAACTGTGAGGCGAATCCAACCAAATGATTCTGAGTTCTTTTTTGTTTTAAAAACCCGTATTTTCCTTCCAGAGACATGTTTTTACAGGAGCATTTATAAACAAACCGTTACGAATTAGCCAAAACCCTTTAAAACCCATTTCGGAAATGGGGTCATTTACGTTATTTAAGGCCAGATTCTTCAGAAACAATAGAGTTTCAAAGATACATCTCGTTATTTGGAGGGAAAAATCTCAAAACTTCTTTGCAGCTAAGGTAAGCTTTTTTGTTTGTTTTGCTCAGAGATCGAAGCCTGTTATTGGTTTTGTTGGGTTCCAAGTTATATATTCCCTTCTTCTGTTTATGAGACTACAATAGAATTGCCTCTCCATCTCAATAAAAACTCCAGCTCTTGCATGTCTAAACCCGACTCTCAAAAAATTGTGTGTTCATTCACAAAAAGACTATGCTATCACAGATCTACTCTCTGTTGCAGTTCAAAACCCATTGGAAGAAAGCCACGGTCTGATTTCATGTCCAGAAAATCATTGGAGGCAGTCTTAGATGTATTAAAGGATAAAAACCCTCCTCTTAATGAGCCGAATCAGGGTTTCATTAATAAATCAATTGTGATTAAAAACCACAAGCATGAGGAATAGGGTAACTCAGATTTGAGTTTTATAAACAAGTGGATTAAGCAATCTAATAATATGATTATTAAAAAAGAAACAACTCAACAAATTCCACTATCATGAATTCATATGTTCCTTTGTCAAATGGCTGAAATATCAAATAGTTTTTATGTTTTTGAATTGCTTCTATTTTGAAAATAAAATAGGTTAGATTTTATTTTATTTTTTATTTCGATTTTTACTATTTTAGACTCACTATAGAAACCCGTAACTAGCTACAAAAACGTGTAGCCTATCTTTTAAAAAAAAATAGTTTGAATTCAAGTCATTTTTAAATAAAAATTAGTAGTTAGTTGTTAATAAATTATCTAACTTGTTCCTGTTTCGTTTTCATGGCATGATGTATCTTGATGTTGATTTTATGAGGTGGAACATGTTCGATTTAGATAATCAAGTATCTCTTTTCTGTTTATTTTGTAAATAAGAAAAAAAACCTTTTATTAATTTTGAAGATACAATTTGATTATGAGTGGTTGTAGGCCCTCCATTTTTGTAATGTTGTGATCTCATGGATCTGATCCTATCCTAAAAGATAGGAAGATGAGATTTCAAAAAGACTCTTTAAATACCCTGAATTTTGTAAATGAAAGGCATTTTGGCATGGAACCAAAGATGGACGAATGATTTCCCAAGATTTAATGAAACAATGTACGACATTTTGGCTTTAGTCCTTTGTTAATGGTGTTTCATTAATGTTTCATTTTATTTAATCCTGGTGCATTAATATGTCTTGTAGCTTTAGACTCAATGATATGTTATGTTTCAGGATATTCACGTTATAAATATCGTTCATAATTAGTTGTTCCAGATATTAACACTGTGATCATATTTTCAATTTAAATATCACGATTTCTCTTCAATGTTTAGTTGAACAATGAAGTGAATGTATTACATTTAGATTTTTCTGACTGTAATTATTTACGATCATAATATCAAAGAATTAACATGTGTTCCCTATTCTATTTCTAAAAATTGTGGCTGCCAATACATTCTATGAGTTTATTCAGAACAATTTTAGTATAAGTATATTGCAGATTTATCTCGTAGACGTGGCTGCTGGATGCTCTTGATTCATATAGAGGCACATACACATAAGACAAACTAATACCAGGTTAACTCTTTTTTGTTTCCAATTTCTGTCGTTTATATATTAGAAGAACCAAAAAGTGGAGATCGTCTTTGAATATCTATACATTTGTGTTTCATAGTTTAATTAATTCAAGTTCTGTTAGATTTATATAAAGAAAACAAAAAAATATTTAAATGTGTTTTGTTTATCTTCTTCTCAAAAGCAATTATTTTTACCTTGATTTCGTAAGTTTTTAGTAAAACTTGCAATTTGTAAATGTTGTTCATAAGTGAGTTTTTTATGTTTTCTTTTTCTACGTAAACACATTTACAATAGTTATATCAGAGCATGTATATATTTGGTATATTTTTTTAGCATTAGTTAATTCTTTTAGGATTTTAGATTGGCTAACGGAGCCATTAAACCCGTCAGAACAAGTTACACCAAACAGTTTGGGTTACTTAGACAACCCTGGACCAGACTTGTTCTTCTAGTTGATGGACAATCAATTTTACCTGTCAGCAAACCATTGATCTAGAATTGATCACAGTCGTTGGATCAAGGATTCACAAGATCCTGAAATAGTCGAAATCTCGACAACCATTGGATCGTGTTAATCTTTTCACGTCAAAGATGGATCGTTAGATGAAGTCAAGTTGCTCAAGTTTTATTCGGGGAATCTCACTTCGAGAGAATTGAGAGTTGGGAACGAATAACCCAAAGTCTCGAAGGCCGAAATGAATCTAGACAATTTATCTAGAATTGATCACAGTTGTTTTATCAAGGGATCAGATGAACCTATGATCGTTAGATCCAGGTGGAGGACATGTTCAACGTTAGGAGATCCATGCCATAAAGGAAACATGGCACAATAAGATGGTGACAAGTGTCTAGGTCCAATTGGCATTTTAGGTACACGTAAGTCACAAATCTAAGTGACACGTGGAAACCACTCGGCCAATGCCAAGTCAACAGTGACGTCAACAAATTACGTCACTCTGGGAGTTTTGTCCTTCGGGGGAAACCAACAACTACTCGAAGTGCTGAAGGTCGAATTCAATGATAACCATTGATCTAAGTTCCTATGGATTCTCACATGACCATTAGATCAAAACATGACGTAAGAACTCCCATGTTGACCACTTTGGCGTTGACCAACTCCGGTGGAAATCAGAACAACAATTACCTGGATCTCTGAATCCCCAAAGTCCCGAAGTGCCGAAGTCTCGAAGTAAATAGTGGCCTTCCATGTCAACCTTTGATTAAGTCATAGAAGTTGATTTAAGTGGTGGAAGGATAAGTGAGGATTGAATCTAGACCATTGATTTGGTTCCAGGATTCATGCTAACCATTGGATCAATCCCTGTGAGAATTGAACGAGAACCGTCCACCCAACTGTAGATCAAGTCATGATCATCGATTTATTTGAAACCTATGGACAAGCCATGATCGACCATCTACGGAAGAACAAATATTGACCGTTCGGTATACTTCGAAGAAATGTACTCCATAAAGTTGAAAGATTGCATAGGCTGGAAGCCCTAGAGTCCCAAAGTCCCAAAGTAAATAATAACCGTCCATCTCAATATTTGATTAATTCATAACCATTGGATTAAGAAGTGGAAGGATAGTGTAAGGGTCAAAGCTAGACTGTTGATTTGGTTATGTGATTCATGCTAACCATTGGATCAATACTTGGGAGAGGTAACCACTTCGAGAAGTTGAAACTCCAGAATATTGGATGAGAGAGAAATCACCTGAAGACTGAAGTACCAAAGGACTAGGTTCCATCCCCCAGTCATGGGCTACAAGCACATAAGCCATGAAGCACTGGGTACATCAATTAATTAGTAATCCCATGGTTTTGCGCATATGGTCACATGTAAATGGTTTGAAGGAAGCACCTTTACAGTATTCGATTTCTACAATATTTGTAGAAAACATGAAATCGAGTTAAAATAAATCAATTCATACATGTGATTGATTTATGAAAATCACACTCAGTGAATAATAATCCTTCACAATAATGTTTGAATAATAATAGAGATTATTGTTAATTTAAAACGAAGAGGTGTGATGGTCCAAACAAAGGGACACAATGCTTCATAGCTCATACTGGTTGGAAGAGTATATAAATGATAAATAATGGTGAGAAGAAAGTGTCTCTGTAGTCCAGATCAGAAGATCAAAACAACAACAAAGTCCAAGATGAAGAACTGATGATTCTTATGAAGTGAGGGTGGAAGGGAGGAGCACATAAGGATTCATATCCTTTAAGTGTAATTCAAGGGAGTTGGTGCTTCCTAGGGTTGGTTCCCTAAAGAAACAAGGGAGTTGGTGCTTTCTAGGGTTGGTGCCCTAAAGAAATAAGGGATTTGGTGCTTCCTAGGGTTGGTTCCCTGAAGAAGGGGATTTGTGTCTCCTAGAGTTGGTGATATAAAAAGGATTGGTGTCCTTCACTCTTCTTCATAAAAGCCTTGTAATTCCTATTAATTATATTTATATAATTGATTTTACAAACAAGTCTATTGTTGATCTATTATGGTAATTAACAAAATATAAAAGTAATTGCTAATTGTTGAAAAAGGGTAATACTGATTCACTCCCCCCTCTCAATATTCCAAGATTAAGTGGTTACACTTGGTCGAGCATTTTTATAACACCACTTATCATATGTCCATTGGGATGTAACCATTTAGAGAATTATATGGATATGATGCTCCATCTTTTGTTGACTTGGAGTTTGTGGATAAGGATCCCAAGGACAAATATTGGATTCAGGAGAGACAAGAAATTCTTAAGAATATTAGGGATAACTTGCAGATAGCCCATAACCAAAATAATATATATGCATATAAGCATAGCTTCAAGTGCACTTTCGAGGTAGGGGACTTGGTGTTTCTCAGGATGCAGAAATATAGAAAATTCATTGAAGAAGAGTGGTGCAGAGAAACTTAAATCATGGTTTTATGGGACTTATAGGGTGACCAAGAGAGTTGGTGAAGTATCTTATGAGTTGGACATGCTAGAAGGGAGTAAGATCCATAATGTGTTTCACTTCTCATGTCTCAAAAAGGAATTGGGACAACACATCACTTCTTCGACATAACTTCCTACATTGGAAGAGGAGGGGAAGATAGTACTAGTTCCTGAGGAAGTATTGGAGGTTTGAAAGAGGAAGCTCTGAAACAGGTTAATCAAAGAATATCTGGTCAGATGGAGAGAGTTTCCTACAGAATATGCCACTTGGGAGAGTGAACAAATTTTGTAGCACCCGAATTTTCAATTTATCGGGGACAAGAAATCTCAGGAAGGGAGGAATGTCATGTCCCCTTTCAAGTGATCCTGGGACATGGAAGAAGTAACCTAAGTGATTCCCATAGGCTATAGTAATTAAAAAAGGAAGTTAATTAATTATTTAATGTCCTAAAGGGAAAATTTCCTAACAAAAATGACATTATATAATTAAAACGGGAAAAAGGGAAAAGTGCCAAAAGTGACTTGGGAGGAATATGAAAAGTCACTTAAATTGATTAAAAGGTAAAAAGGTCACAAAGAGTCAAAAGGAGTATAAGGAGGTGTAGTTCCCCCAAGCCCAATGTTAGCATTAGGGCCAGCAACTGGGATGGCGTTTGAAAAATGCGAAGTAACATTCGACATACCATAGGAAAAAGGACTAGAGGCCATAGGGATGGACTGAACATTATAGCCCGGTTAGTGACCAAGAGACCCAAAAGGGTTTGAGACAAGAGATTGAGCATTCACTATAGGTCGAGCCATAGTAATAATAGGTGCCTTCGACACTACAAACAATGTGGTTGCATGCGTTGAAGGGGTGCCATTAACTATAGTGGGTGTGGGAGTCGAAGGGCTCCCAGTGTTATGAAGACTAGGTTCAGTACTCATCCTTGTAGAATCACAAGTCTGAATGATGGAGGTGTGTGTACCATGCGTAATAACTCTATGCCTTTTAGAAGAAAAAGACTCGAAATCCGGTGGTAACTACAACAAGTGACAAGACCAGCGGGGACGTTGGTTCGACTCCAAGATGACTTAAGACTCTAAAGACACAAAACAAATCCTAAGGCCAACTAGTAATCAAAGAGAACATTAAAATTCAAACAACCAATATGCACACAAACAGGGTAAAGTGGTTGAAAGTGGCCTCCCTCCCTAGAGAAGGTATGTCTCACCCAAGAGGGGCCTGAGACTCCCTACTAAAGATCGGAGGTAACATAATCAGTTATAAGGGCCCTCGTGGGCTTAACAACCAGTCGGTCAGATCCCCCCGGAGAGGTAATCCTCCATAAAGGATGTGTGTTGTTTGACCCTTATCTGACCCAGGGTACTTGTAGAATAACCCCTGCAAGTAACCTATGTGGAACCTAAGTCAAGAAACTAATAAACCACTGTATAACTGATGCACAAGTGACGAGTTGTAAGTTAGGTCCACCATATGGGTAGGGTAGCAAAGCCCGAAACCTTGAAAGCACCACCTCTCACAGAGGTAAGGGCACTAACAATATCCCTAGATATGAATAGATCCCCATAAATATGTATGATGCTAAGAAGGTATCGGGGGGATATCCCTTCAACCAACCTCGCGCGACCTCGTGATTAACTCCAGTGTGAGCGTAGCCTCCTGATATTACCAATTATACAATGGATTTCTTCACTCCCTTTCTCAGACACATATGTTGATTTAATTGCCTTGGAGAAGTTTACTCACAAAATCCTATTCCAAGGCACTAAATCCTAAGCTAGTTTGTGTACCCTAGAAAATAAAACCGTGACTAATCAATTTTAAATCATAGTGTTAATTTTAGTGGCCGTTATTACTCAAAAAGGTATGGTAGTGAAACTCACGATGTTATGATTCAGCAAGAAAAGTAAATATGAATATAATGCAAAGTCCTAACTTCAATTTTCAATGTATGATATGCTTCTAATAACAAATGCAAATTTCAATTTCAACTCTGCAATTCCCAAGTAAAAATGCAATCTTTCGGTAAATGCACTAAGCTAATGATAAAGACTCAAAATATCTAAATGCCAAGAAATGCAAAATGCCTAATATTTTTGTATTTTCAATAATATAAGAATGAAAATGCATGGTCTGAAAAACAACTTGATATATAAAATCTACTATCTATAGAAAGATATAACTTAAGTAGGATACCAAGCAGTGAAACACCCAGCCCAATGTACAAGGACAATCAAAATGAAAAGGTGATGAGAAAGACTCCGCCCAAAAATTCAACCAAAGATAGGTTTCCTGTCATCCCACAAGCACTTAACAGGCACTACATAGACCTAAGAAGACTCAACAAACATAAAATCCCACCCAACAACCACCATACCAAGCAACAAAGAAAGGAAAGCTGATGTACGTGACTCTTTGAGGAAACATAGCATATGTACATAGCTTGGAGAGGGACATACTGCGTATATATGCGACTGTCAAGCCAAAAATCACGTATATATTTCAAAAAACAAGGCTAAGAAAGGGAGAAGGTTGAAAACTCAGACCTAGAGTGAATATAGACTATCAAGCAATGATGCGACAAGAAAAACAATAGGAGCAAAAGAAATCTAAGGAGAAAAGTACTCCAAACCCTAAGAAAGAAGATTCAATCCCCAATATGGTCGCCAATTCTGTTACGAGGAAAATCTCTCTATGGCTAGGGTAAACCACAACAGACAGAAATGAATGTAGAATTCAACTCTATCCCAAAAACATGCTATATAAACCAATATGCAAGTGAGATAAGAAAGAGGCCTACCTTGTCCATATGTTCGATGATGTCCACCATTGAGCACTTTGACCCAAAGCTATATACCTGCAACTAGTTCTCAACAACCAAGAAAAGAAAGCATATGGTGATAATATAAAAGGTTATCAAATTAGATAGCATAATCCATTAATATACATAACAAATATGCCCATGGATAATAACTCAAATATTTGCAAGATATCAATTGGACGGGAAAGGAGTATTTCTATTAATAAATGATCAGCAGAAGTGAAAATACTACAGACTTCCATGTCGGCATGGTTCAGAACTAAGAAACTAAGTTCCTTCCAGCTGGGCCTCCACCACTTCAATCCTCCACCAAAGGCAAGCTCATAAAAGAGAAACAATGAGGTTCTCAATCAATAAGGGAAGATCTTGTGGGATGAACACTGTGTTCAGACTTAAAGGACAAAGGGATGTAGACTCAATATGAAGTAAATAATTTCTCCAGAGTAAGTTTTCTCTCAAAGTTGAATTCTTTCTCCTCTTTCCATAGCTCAGAATTGACCCATTTATAGTATTCAAATGAAAATGAAGGGTCGATTCAGAACATTTCCAGTATATGGAAGGTCAAGGATCATAGATCTATTGTCATGACATGGAAACTCGACATTAATTTTCATTTTTTGGCACAAATCTCGATGTACACGGGCTGTAGTGGAGCAACCTACGTATACACATGTTATATAGTAGGAAGGATGTGTACATGTGGAAAAATATGTATTTTTCAGTCTAGATTTTACAATCAGGGATGATAAGTCTGCATAGGGAAATGGAAAAAGGCCTTCTGTGCAAGATTTCATAGGGTGAGGAAAATATTGTTATAACAGATGGCCCCTAATGTGTGAGGTCAGAGGAGTATCTGTGATGGTCGAAATACATTATTAACAATCCAGAAGTGGAGTGATGGGGAACCAGTTGGAAGAACTAGTTTCTCATTACATTCTGCACTGAATTTGCATACATGGTTGCCAATAGAATTACATTGCAGATCCATGTGAAAATATACGAAACAAGTGTCCGTGGCCATGAATAGGAAAATACAAATGCAGTTACATGCCAATGAATTTCATAGTCATGAACAAGGCCTAGTAGAAACAGTGTCAAAACCAATCTAAATATATATATATATATACAATGAAGTATAATCTGATCTCCCATGATCAATGAAGTCATACAGGTATTGGTCCAATGAAAAGAAAGCAACAACACAGGAAAGCTGCGACCACATATTGGTGTCTTGAAGTCTTCTACATAATCTGCCAAGGGTGCAAGTCTACATTATGTGAATAAAGGAGTTGAGGTCAAACACAATGATACATCGTTTGATTATCGATCATTGAGGTATATCGTTAATAAAAATGAGACAACCTACTGATAATGAAAGTAGGTATCAAGGCACCAAGTACATTCTTACAAGTGTGAATATAGGATTCAGTGTCGAACACCTGAAGAATCCACCGATCAGGAGATATTGATGTATTCCCAACTGTCGATGGCGAGAGAACCTTGAACTAATGACTGCAAGACTCAAGGTACTCATAAGAATCTAGGTCTCATTTCTAGAATAGATGAGTTAAATTCGATGGAAGGAGACCCGCTAAAAGGAGAGAATTAAGGAATCTCTCATCTGTCAGCATGAGGTACAAAGAAGGAGATTCACGATTTGGTGGAAATCAGACGAAGAACATGTTCACGAACCAACGACCCTGTGCATCTTTCATGTGCACCAAGTGCAAGCGGTACATGGAAAAGACCCTATGAATAGTAGCCAATGATGAAAACTGCTGACAAAGGAGAGGAAACCACCAATAAGGATAATGGAATCCAAGACACTACACAAATCCCAATTTGTGAATATATGTATTTCCTTCGAACACAAGGGAAACCACCTAGTCAACGACCAATGATGAAGTGTTGACTGCTGGGTTCAAGGTTACCTACCAATGATGAAAGTAGGACTAGGGTGCATGATAGGACTACAATATCATGTGATTCTGAGACAAACTGAGGGTATGGACGACATGCAAAGTCAAGAGTTCTGAGAAGTGGTTGACACAGGTTGATAGAATTCCTTTGAACAAGAGCATGAGACATATGGAGGAATCTAACTGCATAGAACCGATGATGAAACCATGAGATGCAGGAGGCATCACTGAAATTGTCTATAGGAACTGGAAGAGTAACCAGTCAATAGATAAGACTCTTTAATGAGATCATCTTCCTAAGGCCATGCTAATCCCAAAATTATGATGATGAATGGAATTAATAACTTTGTGCTCTATTCAAAGGCGACACGAATGCTTCCAACCTTAGATAATACTCCCTTCCTGCCTGTATTTTTTTTTTCATAGACAAATAAATGCTATGATACAGAGGAGGAAACAAGTGTTGCAAGTAAGAAAAAGTAGTTCCAGTAGTGGAACATACCTATGCTCAATGCAAGGGGATGCATGCGGGAGATGGACACTTGGGGGAATGTTCCCTCCTAGGTATAGGGTGTCAAATTGTGAAAGATATAAACAAGGCTCTACTTGGTTGAGGATGCAAAAACCACTGAGGCAAACAATTTATAACACAAAGCGAGAACTGACTATAGGCTCAATACTGCAAACAAGGGCATGAGATGCAACCACAACTTAATGCCAAAAAATGTCCTTTTTTATGCCATTTAGTCTACTTGGTGTAAAAAAGGGATAAACTTGTTCCAAATAGATGTCCTTTCAAATCCAATTTATGAGTGTGAAAGAGACAAGTTCACTCGACAATCTTTTCACTTTTTGAAGACGAGTTGGAAAATAGATTAAATTAAACTCATTTGGGAGTCCTCTAGGTATAAGGAAACATGTTTATGAGTGAGAAATGAGGCTCAACATAAAGTCATGTATTAGCTATGAGGGACTCCCGGTCCTATGGAAAAAATCTCTGCATGGGCACCAAATGAAGTAGGGGATCTAACTAGGGAAACCATGTTCAGTAAGTCTCTGCCACTTGATAATGGCACTACTTATAGTAGATGGAAGGTTCTTTGTCACAAAAAATGGGTTCATACCTAAGGCATAAAATGTGACAGTTATAGGATGATGTGAAAATGCATGAAGGAATGGGTACCTATCCTATATGCTAGGTAGTGAAAATACCTGCCCATAGTGACAAACTGCCAATATAACGTTGAAATCCACAAGAATGCCTAGTAAAAACTACAAAAACCAACTCAATCCACCTTTTTGTTAGTCCATTAGGCGAAAAAATGACTCAAAACTATGGAAAGTGGGCAAAAACTGTTATAAATAGTAACAAAAGCCAAAAATTAATGTCATTTTGATTTTTTACCCAAATAGTGAAAATTGGACCAAAATACCTTCAAGATTCAACTGGTTATTGTGGGAGCGTCAGGAAATGAAATAAGAAACCGTCTGGACCAGGTAACTCTTATTCCCTTCCTATTCACTTCCAGTGGATTAAAATTTTAAATTAGGTTCCAAATTTTGAGTAATTTAGGGTGTAAATTGTGAAATTCGGTGTACGCGGACTGTCTCTTATCAGGTTGCATATACGATGGGTTATGCACGATTGTGAAAGTGCGTATACCCAACCCTATACGCGACTGTAAGTAAATAATCTCACGTACAAGCACACAATCAATGATTTCCATGTGTTATCACTAAAATTTCGTCCGCAAATGGTTACAACAATTCAACATCCTCAAACAGTTATGAGGTCACCCATGGACCAAAATTAACACCAAAGCATTTCCAAAGGGTCAAAAACTATACAAATACTGACAAAATTAAAGGGCGTTATGAATACACAGGGCGCGCATGCACATGCGCAAAACATAAATGCAGAAATCGCGCACATGCGCACGATGCGCGACTGTTGTCGCAAAAAGTCGTGCACCTGAGAAACGACACATTTATGAGAGTGGTCGGCCTCCCACCCACTTCTGGTTCAGCTTCCAAGTTGATTTGACACTCAAATATGGACTGGATTCGACTGGGTGGCTCGTCAAAGACCTAGAAATGCCCTAATTAGCCTCTTTACACACTACAAACGAGTTGGACAATACCTCAAAGGAATGCTATAAAAAGGCCATGGATACACTTCATTTTTCAAGGAATTCATAGCAAAGTTATGCTGCCACTATTCTCTTGAGGAATCCTCTATCCTTATCAAGTGTATACTAGCATCATTGCATTGGGTAATCCATCTCACCCCTTGAGTGGATTAGCAAAGAATTCTTTCACCATTTTTCATTTTCAAAGTTATAAGAAGAGCTTGTTTGTGGGGGTCCAAGAGACCTCCCTTGGAGGAAGAAGGGATTCATAGTCCTCTTTCTTCTTGGTGTTTTCTTTCACTAATACCAGCCTTATCATTGGTGACATGGGTCTCATTGTTTCTTTTGTCCTTATGTCCCTATGCTCATTAATTTAGTTGTTGTTTTATTTCTTAGTTTAATTCTTAGTTGTTCTTTTATATTTCTTTCTCTAACCCTTTTCCTTGCAGCTGTCCTGCTTAGCAAACCTAGCTAAGCTTGCAAGCACCTCTATTTTGCTCACTAAGGTGATGAAAGAGGCGCAACAGATTGGCGACTCCGCTAGGGAAAGGTATCAATTTCCTAACCCATTTGGATTTTTCTAGCTTTTCTTTTGGTTTATTTAACTTGCAGGTGCATTAACCGGCCTAAGACGACCTGCTAACCATCCAATTCCAAGTTGAATTGAGAGAATTCCATCTGGAATTATCATTCACGGTCGTGTGTCACCTGTGTGTGGATTTTTTGGCCCACAGATGCGCATCGTGCGCACATGCACCTAAGTCACAGTTCTGTTCTACACACCTGTGCCCATTAGCTCGTTTCGGTCTGCGTACATGCGCTCTATGCGCCTATGTCTCCACTGAGACCTGTGCAACTGTGCAAAAATTCACATTGTAAGGGCTTTGAGATTTGGGGAAGGCCCTTAGCCTTTTTAAAAGTGATTTCATGCATCTTTTAAGCTGCACCACACTTAGTCCCCTCTTCATATAAAGGGATTAGTCAAAACACATAGACACTTAGGAAGTTTAAAATCATTATTTCCTCTTTTTCTTTCATTTGGCCACATGGATGGCTTGCTTTGACTAAAGATATAAGTTGGAAATCATTTACAATCACATCTAACTTGCATTGGGACTGGAAGTTGGATAAAAATCGCTTAGTATGCTCTTCTCTCGCACCTCCAAGTGACCTTGAGAATCAGAAAAATATTGTGGGACAATTTCACCTCCCTTAAGAAGATTAAAACCTTTAGGAGAGGACAACAACCCTTCTTGGGACTCCTCTTAGTTTATTTTTTCAAACACATCTTAATATTGTAACGGGCCCATACATGCCCACATGTCACAAAGATAAGATAGTGTTGAAATTTACTTTCTTGGATTAAATCACTAGGGAAGTCTAAAGGTTTTGTAATGGGCCCATACATGCCCACATGATCACAATCTAGGATAGTTTCAAAGCTTTTCTTAGATTACATCACAATAGGGAGTCAAAGGAATAGTAACGGACCCACATGTCCACATGCTAGCTTCCTAGGGAATTTTGAATTACGCAAGGTTGTACCAAAGGCATTTAGTTAATTAGGTAATCAACACTTGTAAGGACCAAGAGAAGTCCACATGCAGCAAGGTGACACCTAATTCATTAAAAAATTGGCACACTTTCACTCATTCACACACAAAAGTCACTTATCACTCACATAGTTTCTTCTTGAAACGTGGAGGCCAAAGTAAGTTTCCTCCAAAGGGATTCCGAAACACCCCACCCTTTTCTTGACTAAACTATCCACTCCCATTTAATTTCAACGAGGTTGGTTCACACCCCCAACTTCTCAAACAACTACATCTAATTTTTTTTCTAAAAGATCACTAATTTTTCCTCCACAGGAGGTGCCAATTTTTTTTTTTTTAGTCTAGGTAGGATTTCAGGGATAGGCATCCAAATAACTCCCCGTTATCTGGTTCTCACATTGTCAAAACCACAGAAGTTGAAAAATAGGGAACCGAAAATCCTCCAATTCAAGTGTTCCTAACACCATAAGGAAAGGAGATACCCATGAAGGGTTGAAGGCCGAGGTCCGGTTGTTCTGTGTGTCGCCCCTTGAGGCACCCACCTCTTGGATGGGATCCAGCCCGTGACTCATTTCTTAGGCTGAAAATCTAAATGCCACACTTTGAACAAGGTACCTGGTGACCAAATTTTAGGACAACTACCCAATTGGCAATTGTGGGCTGCAATTACACCTTGATCAGATTTTGTGTGGCTATTGGGAAATATCGACAACTCTTTCAGGATATGCCCCCTTTACCCCTCATTATAACTGATTATTTCATCCTTCACTAGTTTCTCTTCCGGTGACTTCAGACCCCACTGTTGAGTACTATTGGAAGGTCCAGTACTATTTGAGAGGAAGGACGTTACGTCTTTTAGGACACAAGCATTTTTTTTCTTTGATTCTCCATGCGGAAAAAACCCACTTATCCACATATATATTTCTTTTTCGAAACACTTTATGTATGATGCACTTCTGATTACATTTTGATTTGGATATATATATTGTGTAAAGTTCAAAATTTGCAGCAAAGGTTCTTGTTTACTTTCTCTCATCACATTTCACACACATCCACTCAGCTAGTCGGACATCATAGGGGACCCACAGAACCCCCGTCGTTTCAGATGCTTACTAAACCTCCCTCCTATTTTAGGGGGAGTTCCTAGTTTAGCCAACTCATCGACACCACTTTCACACACTCCTGTGAGTGCCACTATCTTAGGATTAGCTTTGCTTGGTTCCACATTACTTGGGTCCACTTCCCAAGTCCCTTCATCCACTCACTCTCCTTTACATGAAAGAAAAAGATCCACTTCCTCTCAAGGGGGAAGTACCAACCCACCTAGTCCCCCTCAAGGGCCAGGTTCACAACACACTTACACCATGGATGGAGCTAATCATCCCCCCCCACTGCAGATGCCATATTTGGCCTCTCTTAACATACGATATCTAAGAAAACTCACCAATGATCCTATATTGCATGACCCCACATGGCCTGCAATGCCCACCAAACTACCTTCATACATCCCTAAGTTTGAAGGAAAGGAAGGAGATGAACCTGCCAACCATGTCATGACTTTCCACCTATGGTGCTCTTTCAACAACATTATGGATGATTTCATCATACTATGATTATTTCAACGCACACTCACTGGCCCATCATCCAAATGGTATGTAGATGAAAAATCGGGGTCCCATGCGACTTTCAAGTCCTTGGAAAAAACATTTTTGACCTTCTTCCAATTACCAATCCGCCATGACAATGGTCTTGAATTACTCTCTAATTTCAAACAAAACTCAGCCACACATATCGTTGATCACATTCACGAGTGGCATAGACGATGTAGTTTATGCAAAGTTGAAACCACCATACAATAGTGTCTTGAATGGTTTCTCAGATCACTTGTCTCTCTCCTCGGTAAAGATGTATCTTCCACCTTCCCTCAATTCGAAGAGGAAGCCATCAGTAAGGCTCAACAATACGACCTCATCTATTCAAAATCAGGGTAGTTATACATAGTACTTTCTGATCTCCCCAAACCCGTGCCATTTGGTCAAGACAAACCTAGGATGTCTCACTCAGCAGACAGATTGATTGGTTATACCACACACCACAGTCCTCAACCCCAACCACCACCAATGTATGGCACACCTCAATATCCGCCGGCATATGGGGGAACCTATTATTACCCCCCACCCCCTTATCAACAACCATACCCTGTTTCTATTCCTCCACCCATCAGTGGGCCACCGTCGACACCCCCACTACACCCACCTATCCAGAAACGTTTTGGTACCCCCTCTACCTCAGCTTATACTATGAGTACTAGCGAAAGAACCATGCCTTCCTATGTACCTTACGGATCAAAACCCCCACAGAATATGTACTTTCCCTTTCCTGGTCCTCCACAGCCCATGGCACCCCCACACCCTCACGCTGGGGTGAATTTTGTTCAACCCTCTCCCGTTTAGCAATATCAAAATTTTGAACAGCTGAATATGGAAAATCTGACCCATCCATCGAATAATGCCAAAAATAAAGGAAGAAACAAGAACAATAACAACCTAGGCCAAGGCAGGAATCAACCCCAACAAAACTAACCGGCTGGGGGCAACCAGAACCAAAGGAATCAAAACCCCCAGGGGGGCAATAACAACAGGTGTCAAGGAAGAAATAAAAATACTATCAAAACCAACTTCCCTTGTGCCCTTTGCGGTGATTTCGGTCATTATACTCATCATTGCCCCCAAATCACCGATTTAAAATGGTTGAAAGACTCAGGTAGTCTACCACATCCCCCAGCATCGCCTGCCCCTCAACAGTCCCCACAACAATATGTGCAACAACCCCCCCCAGCCATGTTGTAGAATCCTATTCCACACCAAGGTGTGATAAACACCCAATAGGACATGCAACCTACCCCACCTTAGTTGGGACAATACCTCAATCCAAACAATCCAGCAGATCGCATGATCCTCCTCACTAGTGAGGAAGAAATCCTTCTACAAACATGTAATCGTCAGTACCATGCACCCGCTGAGTCACCTCCCATTCCTCCAGAACCAATCCCCACACCAAAAGGACCCCTGTTGGTGATCCCTCACCCTAACATAGAACCACCTCTTCACATCCCTCGCATCCCATTGCACAGGAATGTCCACAACCCACAGGCTAGGGAAACTCATAATTACAGTTTGGTTGATGACTTAACACAATCCCCAACTGCCATGTTAGTCTTAGAAGTCCTTCAGACTTGTCCCACTCAGTAGAAATCATTACTTTTCACCTTGGGGGAATTCGACCCCCTAGATACTCGACTCATTACATTTTATCTCGACAGCGGAGAACCTTGCCTTCCCACTTTGATCGCTTTTCAAATCCCAGTGAAAATACAGAACATTACAGTTCATCGGTGTATCATCGATGAAGGTGCATCCACATGCATTATGTCCAAATCTGTATGGCAGAAACTTGGTTCCCCCGAACTCATACCATCTGCCATTACCTTACGAGCTTATGATGGATGACCATCATCTCCTAAAGGGCTCTTCCAAAATGTCCCCATAGAACTCGGGGGTAAGACTATTCTCATCGAAATTGAAGTTATCGACGCCCCACTCGATTACAATATCTTGTTCGGTCATAGCTACATGTATGCTATGAAGGCAGTTGCCTCTTCCGCCTTTCTAACAATGATATTCCCCCATAATGGGAAGATCGTTACCATTGACGAGGTCTCATGTTATGAGCCTAACCATTCTGCCAACATCAATAACATTCTTCCTCTCATCCACACGAGTCATGATGCATACCCACTCATCGAAATGGGTCTCGGGATTTTCAAAGACCCATCATTTTTAGGAACTTACCATGGAGCACCACCGCTCCTTCATCCTTCCAATCAAGTATGTGTCATGTCATCTGACAGAACTGACATAGAGGATACCCTTCCTCCTAGGGAGGCTTCTATCATATCTGGCATCCCACTAGTCACAGAGATCCCCCTTCATGCGCCTCCTATGAACTCGTCGACCTCACCAGTCCATGATTTCACCTCTCCCCAAGGCCATATCCCAGTTTGGGAGTCAGTTCCCCAAGCCATTACTCAAATCCCCTTCTTTTACCATCCACTTGACGTACAAGCTTTCCAAGTAGCCGCAACGCTTACCCTCCCTAGTATGGTGTTAGCAATTCTAGTTTGGTATTTACATCCACCAAAGATGGTCCCTCGACCATCCCTTCCCCCCCAAACAAAAGGAATCCCAATGACTATTCCCATACTTACTCCCACCATACCCTCTACACCCCCACTCACTACTCTCCCTGCCACAGTTGGGGGCGGGAGAAAGAAGAAGGAGCCCACAACTCCACTTCCCCCACGTGTCCAACCCCCTTGTGCGCTATGTGAGAAAGATGGACACCAAACCAACAACTACCCATCTCTACTGGAATTACAGAACTTGATTCCACTTAATTAAACTCTATCAACACTCGCCACCATAAAAAGTACTGCTATTATCACCCCTCACTCAAGTATTAAAGGGCTGCAAACCAAATTCGCTTGCGCTATATGTTTAGAATATGGCCATTATACACACCATTGCCCAGCACCGCCATGCTTCCGGCAGACATTAGTCGTAGTACGCCAAAGCTTCTAGAGTGAACCCAGTCCAACTACGTCATCCATACCAAAAATCACTGACATCCATTATGTCACAACTTCAGTCAATGAACGTATGAGATGCCCTTGCTCTCTATGTGAATCCTTAGATCATTTTACATACCAGTGTCCTATGATCATTGAATACAGGTAATGCCGATTGACCCTGCTTCAAAGACCCATAGAATCGATGGTTGACCTTACTTCGTCACTAGAGATTCTTCATCTCATTTCTCTCGAACCATAGGCCCTCCCAACGCCTCCGTGGTTCTTGGATGACTTATCCGAGGATTCACCCCCAATTCTCCCACTCATTTCCCTATGAAAATTTTACATCCAACTACCATGGGTACTCCTCAGTACTTCGATATTTGGTTTATGTCGAGTGAACCATCGCAATTTCCTTGCATCAGTCCCCCTTCTTATTCATCACCAGGGGGTAGCCACATGACAACAGTCATCGATATCACTCTTCATGACCCCTTGTATTCCCGCCAATTCCACTATGGAAAGGAAATACTCGAAGAGTTAAACACCCTTAACTACCCATGGGGTGCGCTACACCACTGGGTGCTCTTCTTTCCACTGGAAGCCTCCACACCTCCTAACCAACACCCCATATACGCAGTCAAAACCAAGGATTTTATCCCATCAGGCCATATCGACTGGTTCAACAACCCCATTTCTGCCCCTGGTGCTTTTGAAGAAGGAAACATGGCCAACATTTCCCCAACCATCAAAATCGTCATTTCCATCAAAAATGGCATCGTCGAGGAAATCACCATTGGAGCCGCTTGCACTCCTCAAGAAATCACCGCCTATAAAGCCCTCTTCTAGGAATATCGGGATATTTTTGCCTGGTTATACACAGAAATGCCCGGCCTTGATCCCTCTATCGTTGAACATTGCATCGACACCTGGCCCGACATTCCACCAGTTCGTCAAAAACAACGACCACTACACCCATCCAAAGCAGCGGCCATCAAAGCCGAGATTGACAAATTACGCATGGCTGGGTTCATCTACCCCATCGCCTATACCTCATGGGTTTCCAACCATGTACCCATTAATAAAAAACAAGGCACTATCCACATCTGCACGGACTTTCACGATCTCAATCACGCATGTCCCAAAGACAACTTTCCAATGCCTTTCATCGATCAAATTATCGACGACTACGCAGGCCACGAGGATCTATCCTTCATGGACGGGTTCTCTGGTTATAATCAAATCGTGTCATGCCTTTTGGCTTAAATAATGCTGGCGCAACTTTCCAACGGGCTATGACATACATTTTTCACGATTTGGCTCATATCATCCTCACATACTTGGATGACCTCACCACTCGATCCCAAAAATGCACCCAACATTTTGATGATTTACGGATCATCTTCCAACGGTACCGTCAGTACAACATCCGCTTGAATCCCCTCAAGTGCGTATTCTGCGTCACTGCAGGGCGCCTCCTCGGATTCATCGTTTCCCAAAATGACATTACCGTGGACCCCCTCAAAGTCCAAGCTATCACCGAAATTCCACCTCCCCGGAATTTACGTCAACTTCAGAGCCTACAAGGAAAGGCTAGCTTTCTATAGTGAATTGTCCCAGACTACACCACTCGCGCACATGGTTTCCATCTACATCATGACATTCCTTGGGCCACTTTTCATCCTGATCCCTTGGGGTACCATTTTTTCATACCACGACTAGGTATGCATGCTCATATTCAAAATTATCAAATAAATGCTCGTATGTTCGATTCTCTTCAGATATGGTTCATGTCGGGTATTTGGTTTTCATGTGTGCAGGTACTTGGTCATCATCCATCAACACAACCCCTTCAGGTATATACTCAGCACTGGCATGTAGTCATTCCCTCTGAATCTCACTTGCATCTCTAGTCACACCCTCTGACATTTGCCTCTAGGATCCCCATCTCCAGCTCTGCAGTACCAACACCTCCATTTGCATCTTCGGTACTGTCACCCGGTAGCACTCTTACCCACATGAGTTGTCCCATTCATAGCACCCTTTTGTGCCTCTGACACTCATGCTGTTTTTCAAAAAACCTTTAGGGATGGGAGTCTTGATAGTCTTACATCATGTTGTGAATCAACCACATACTCCTTCTCCTCATTTTGCTAGCTTTCCCATCGGACTCCCAGATTATCTCTTCACGGTTCTATTTTTTTTTTCCTGCACCTCCACAGTATCATGAACCCTCCATTTCATCCACAATCAGTTTTCCCCTCTGTAAATTTCCCTTCATTTCACCTACCTCATACAGAAACCCACCCATGGGGCCCCCACCCTCCACTAGTTCTCCAAGCAAATTGCGCCCTACCCAGGCCAACTATATTACATCGGGGCACCCATTTCTGTATTTGTACACTCATCCGAAATTGTTCTTTATTTATTGTACAAACACTTTTATTTCCCGCATTTCCATACCTTTTTGTCGTCACCTTTGGCGTCCTTCTTCCCTTTTTGGCCAAAGCAACCCATGTTTCCCTTGGTTGGGGCACTACTTATCATCTACCCTTGATGACATTGTCCATATATTCAGAATATCCCACAGGCCACTTACCTCTACCCTCTGAGTTTTTTCACTTTGTCTCGCCTCTGGCACAACTTATCCCCTGTCTTGTTGTCCCCCTGACACTCAACCTCATTGAATGGTTGTGGCCACTTTTACCTCACATATACCCCCAACCAAGGGCAGTCTTGAGTCTTCCTACATCTTGACTTCATCCATGTACCTCCTCCCATTCCTAACCTCACCTAGTAGATTTCATGAAGCCCTTTTCTTCTGGGAGTCGTGTCCCCCTTTTTGTCGACATCAACACAGTTTTCCAAAAGGGCGATCGTATCTTGACTCTCATTACCTTTCTCATGAGAGCTCTCAGACGACACAGGGAGAACCACAATTGTTCTCTGTTGTCGTTGGCCCCCATAACATTCGACGTCAACATTTTCTCATGTTACGGTGGGTCTTACTTTGCGACTATTGTAGTTATTTCTTATACTTGCCGAAGACCTCTGAACTTGGTTGGGCTAGCAATGCCTATAGAATCCATGATACTTCTTACAGATATCACTGCCTACTATTCAGAGTATGTTCCTCCATAGAATTGTCCTCTGCCTTTATCAAGACCACCCCCGAGGGCACTGTAGTTATCTACATCAACACTTCATTCCTTTTTGAGTTACATGACACGAGCATGGGGCATGCCTACCTCGTTTGTACACAATTTGTTTTTACGCACCTTACAGAAGGTCGGGTTCTACAGGTTCCCTTCTCCCTCCAACGGTTCACTCTTGAAAACCCCACTATCACTCTCTCTTACAACAACACTCTCAGTAGAAGAAACATTGATGGATTTTGGCTATACATATGCTCCTAACCTCATCCATCAGGGGGCATATGCTATCACTGAAATTTCGTCCGCAAATGGTTACAAGAATTCAACATCATCAAACATTTATGAGGTCAACCATGGACCAAAATTAACACAAAATCATTTCCAAAGGGTCAAAAACTATACAAATAGTGACAAAATTAAAGGGCGCTATGAATACACAGAGAGTGCATGCACATGCGCAAAACAGAAACGTAGAAATCGTGCACATGCGCGACTGTTGTCACAAAAATCCGCACACCTGAGAAACGACGCATTTATGAGAGTGGTCAGCCTACCACCCACTTCTGGTTCAACTTCCAAGTTGATTTGACACTCAAATCTGGACTAGATTCGACTGGGTGGCTGGTCAAAGACCTAGAAATTCCCTAATTAGCCTCTTTACACACTACAAACTAGTTGGACAATACCTCAAAGGAATGCTATAAAAAGGCCATGGATACACTTCGTTTTTCAAGGAATTCATAGCAAAGTTATGCTGCCACTATTCTCTTGAGGAATCCTCTATCCTTATCAAGAGTATACTAGCATCATTGCATTGGGAAATCCATCTCACCCCTTGAGTGGATTAGCAAAGAATTCTTTCACCATTTTTCATTTTCAAAGTTGTAAGAAGAGCTTATTTATGGGGGTCCAAGAATCCTCCCTTGGAGGAAGAAGGGAATCATAGTCCTCTTTCTTCTTAGTGTTTTCTTTCACTAATATCAGCCTTATCATTGGTGACATGGGTCTCATTGTTTCTTTTGTCCTTATGTCCCTATGCTCATTAATTTAGTTGTTGTTTTATTTCTT
>SNQJ01S0026628.1:248674-268768 GCA_010110895.2 Picea sitchensis
GTTGCTTTTATGGATTTTTCTTACGTCAAGGGGTATGAGGGTGAAACTGATGATGTGTAAAAGACGAAAGCAAAAAATGAATGAAAAAGCTGGAAACAAAAACTTTTACTGAATGCAAAATTTCAACAACTTTTCACAAAGAAAGATTTTTAATTTTTCTAAGATTTTGGACAGCAAACTCAAAGGAATTTCACTCGACCACGAGCTACTTATGATCTAATTGAACTGTAAAAACTTATGAAATAAAAGACTTTTCCCTAGCTAATGATGCAGAAACACACTTTTCAACCAAAGAAGAAAATGAAAAGAGATTTTGTTTTTTTATATATATTTAAGTGCTAGTAAAGCAAGAAAGGGAAAATACCGACAAGAAAAAACCAAGAAAAAAAATTATGGCTTAAAGTGCAGATCACAAAGAGTCAAATTAAAGAATCACACAGTGGCAATAGTAAAAACAATGACTCTCACGCTTGTCTAAAAACCATAATTTTTTTTTTATATTTTCCTGTCAACTTTTAACTGAGAAAAAGCAGGCTAAGGGTAAGATGAATCCTAAGCTACTGACTTTTCAACCATAGATTCAAACACCTGAGAGGAATGCTTCTTATCAAAGGAGGGGATGATTGCCCCACCCTGAACAAAAAGTAGCCTGTACCAGCACGTGACTGTCACTCAAACAGCACGCGTGCAAATGCATGATGAATAGAGATAGAGGGCGTGTACACGCGGGCTGACCTTATACAAGACGCATGTATATCTAAACTCTAAGGAAAGAATATGAAAACAAACAGACCAAACCAGGAAGAGACCTCTGGTATAGATAACCAGGATCCCTTGAAGGCTTGGATACTCTTTCTAACAGAAAAAAAAATAATGCAAGGAAAAAATAATAAGGCCAAAACAATCTGAGATATGACTATTAGCAACCAAGACTTAGACAGAATTCCAGAAACCCCCTAAGAATGTGTGATTCTGACAGGGAAGAGGAGGACTCCCTCTAAGGTTCTCTGAAATCCTACACGCTACTCCTGTCTCTACAATTAGCGTTCACACATGGGCTATAAGAGGATAGGGCGCGGGTACACGCATTCAGGCCTTATGCAGGCCGTGTGTACCTCTGTGTGTCCCGAAAAACATAGTCAAGCAAAAGTCAGGGAAATCTGGTATGGAAAACCAGACTCCCTACTAGCTCAGACCTTACAGAAACGAATAGAAAAGATAGGCAAGGAAAAACAAAAAACTAGTCTTTAAACTACCCAAAAAATTAAATAAAAATTCCAGGAACCCTAAAGAGTATTCTCCCCAGTATGGTTGTCAATTATGTTGTTGGGAAAAACACCCTGCGGACTAGTAAATAGAGTTCAGACTTTGCATGCAGATTTGACCGAATAGAAACTACCTTCTACCTACATCCCTAGATTTAAATCCCCTTTTCTCAGTAAATGCATGGAAAGGACCACCTACCTTATTACCGGAGTTCGATGTCGATCCTCCATTGTGCTTGATTACTTGTTCGCAATGCTCCTTCCAAAGATGACCTGCACTCAAGACAAGCAACAACTATGCATGCATGCTACTTCTATACTCACGGGTTAGGAATCAAACATAAACTAATCAAACCATAAAAAGTTCATGAATTGGGACAGGAAAAGCATTCTCTTTATTACTTAATGTGAGTCAACTTACAAAATTTGAGACCGGCCACCACTCCTTGAACCTGATCTTGGGCTCCTCTTCTTCTGTCCTTCAACTACTTTTCTTTAAATCTCCTTTGGCATGAGGAAAGGCTAAAGGTTTGGGACAATGGAATACATAAATGGGCAGAGTTTCTTTGCTATATTTTTTCCTTCTCCAAATGGTACCCCTACCCCTTCTTTTATAGGCTAGAAGGAGCTAGGTTTTTGGACGAACCCTTGGCCATGCATGGCCGGAAGTTTCAGTTAACTCACCCATAGTTTTTTGTTCCGTCAGAAACCTTCCTTTTTTCTTAATTTTGTAGGTACACGTGGGCTGTTGTGAGTCAGCCAACATGTACACGCGTGTAGTAATGGGTTAGGGCATGTGGGCCTTTACAGAAGAGGATTTTCAAAGAGTTGTTCAGTAGAGTTTTGTCAAAGAAGGGATATGAGTTGGCCTGATGTCAGGTAAGCATGTGTGGTGCAATTTAGGGTTATAACACACCTTCATACTTAATGTGTAGATTACTATCAACGGTACCTTTCTTGAACCCTTTGTCCTATAAAAACATTTCCAGTCTATAATACTAGGCTCGTGGTGCCTGTTTCAGTCCATATAATACCTTTTTCAACTTACGGACATAGTCAGGATTATTTGTCAGTGAAAATCCTTCAGGTTGCTACACATATACATCTTCTTCTAGATCTCCATTAATAAATTCTAACTTAACATCCATCTGATATAGTTTAAAGTTATTATGACATGCATAGGCAAGAAATATTCTGATGGATTCCAATCTTGCCACTGGTGCAAAGGTTTCATCAAAATATTGTACTTCAACTTGTGCATACCCCTTACAGACCAATATGGATTTATTCCTAACAATTTGTCCTTGTTCATTCATTTTATTCTTAAACACCCATTTGGTGCCAATTGCATTCTTATCTGCAGTTTTAGGAACAAGCTCCCAAGTATTTTTATTCTCAATTTGATCCATTTCCTCATTCATTGATTTTAACCAATTTACATCTTTACTAGCTTCATTAAAGTTCTTGAGTTCCACCATGGATATGAAGGCTATATGTGATTGCTCGGTGTATTTGATTATCCTTCTCATGGTTTGTAGACCTTTGTCTTTCTCACCAATTATCTGACTTGTAGGATGATTCTTTTGAGTAATTTTGGAGGGAGGATTTGATGTTGTCTGTTGATTTGAGTCTGCCTGAGTATTTTTATGTTCAACTGACTCAGAGTCTTCTCTTTCTGATTCTTGGACCTGTTCATCTTCAACTTCAACTATATCATTTGTTGTTGATTCAACACTGCTTACATCTTGTAACGGGATTTCTTAATCAACTTTTATGTCAATACAATCAACCAATTTATGCAGCCTCTTATTATAGAATTTGTGTCATTTACTGTTTGTAGCATACCCTAAGAAGATACCTTCATTGAATTTTTCAAATGCTTCAGATTTTTCTTTCAGAAAGGCAACCCATGTAAGTCTAGAATAATAATCAATAATCAACCTGAAGTAATTTTCTTTTCTTGTACCTTCCTTCCTTGATGGTCCACATAAATCCATATGTACTAACTGAAGAGGTTTCTCTATTGATGTAAAGTTCTTATATTTAAACTGTGTCTGAGTGAGCTTTCCTATTTGGCAAGGTTTTCATATAGAATCATACGGCTTTGATATTTTTGGAAGATATTTTACTGCCCCAATGTTTCTAAGTTTGATTAGATGATCAAAATTTAGGTGTCCAATTCTCCTATGCCATAACCATATTTCATCATACTTGCTTAAGTGGCATTCTTATTTTTCTTCTTTCAAAACATAGACATTGTTTTCTGTTCTTATGCCTTTTGCAATCAACTATCCTGAATTCACAGATTGCATTTTACAATCTTTAGAAGTGAAAACAAATTTACATCCTCTGTCACAAACTTGACTGACACTAAGAAGATTATGTTTCATACCATCTACAAACAACACATCTTGAGATTTCCCTTTGCCATTACTTAGACTTACCATTCCTTTACCTTTGATTTTTCTTGGTGCATCATTTCCAAAGGTTACATTTCCTGATTTGCTTTCACTTAGAGACAAAAACTTACTTTTGTCTCCAGTCATGAGTTTGGAACATCCATTGTCAATATACCAGGGGTTCTTTTGTCTTTGAGATAAAAGTACTAGACCACATTTTTCACTATCTTTCTTTTTCCATGTGCTGGCATTTCTAGCTAAGGGTTTTATCCTTGGATCTGCTTTGTAATTCTTCAGATCACAGTTTGCATCTTTGTGGCCAAAGTTATGACAGTTATAGCATTCAATCTCATTGTTCAATAGGTCAAAGTGATTGGTGCAACTTTGTTTACTCATTGGTTGCTTAGTTCTATGTTGCAAAGATTGTTTATTTCTTGATCTGCTCAGTTGCATGTCTCTAAACTTAATTTGACAATTTGAAATCTTATGACCAAAATTAGAGCAGTAAAAATGGTAACCATGGAAGAAATTTTGGTACCTGGAGGATGGCCTTATTCTTGGAATTTGTTGCTCCATCTTCTAATATCTTTGTTTTTTATCAGGGATCATCTTGTCTTTATTATCTTTTGGTGGCAGAGTACTCACATGGTTTGATTGTCTGCTAACTTGGAACTTGATCATCTTTACTGGCTCTTTTCTTTCTATCTGTTTTTTGTTGGAACCACTTACATAGCCTAAACCAATCTTCAACAAAGGAGATCCATGTTTGCTCATATTGTTTCTTAGTTCTGTTGAGGCTTTAATGCTTGGAATATTTTGGAGATACAATGCTTTAAACTTCTCCATCTCTTTTCTGGTTTTTACTACCTCTTCTTCCAAGGCTTCACGTCTTTCCTTCTTCTCTAATAACTGTTGTTTCAGAGTGTCCTCTAATTTCTTTGCCTCTTCTAACTCCACTTTTAGTAGGGAAAAGTCTTCATCAGGTTTTTTACTAGTCTTTTCAAATCGCATCAACAACTATTTTTGTTTTCTCTTCTTAAGTCTGAGTCTGTCAATATCTTCTAAAGCACTGATTACTTCACCTTCCATATAAACCACATCTTCTTCATCATTAACATCACTTCCTATGTTTTTATTATCATAATCCTCTATGGACATAAGCATAAAGTCATTAACCTTATCTTCACAGGAAGAGTCACTATCTGTGTCTTCTGAAGAGTCATCATTGTTTACACATAAACTTTTTTTTTAACGAATCTCTTGGATTTGTACTTCTCTTCACCTTCATAGTTCTGGTCCTTCTTCTTGTGTGGACACTTAGATGAAAAGTGACCTATCTTTCTTGTAACACCCCATGTTTTGAGCCCCCATTTTAAATAATGTGTTGTTACAATGTTGAGAGGCCAGAGTACCCAAAACATGTAATGTTTTTCTCGTTATTAATAATAAATACACGGTTGGCTGCTAGACGGACAAGGACTAGAGTTATAGGGGGATATGATTCCAAAAGAGAGGGGGACAGGGGGGATAAGTGTTTTTTGCTATTCTAATTACCCTTTTTTCTAAGGGAGGGTATTGGTTACGTGAGCTTCTTGGGGAAGGCTAGGAGGTTCTTGATTCTCCCCGAAATTACTTAAACCTGCCTCTGGTCTGATGGGGGGGTTGGTCATTGGCTCCTTTTCTCCTTCATTTTTGCATTCACACCACCCTCATGAAATTTCATGCACGTACCTACATGTACCCACTTACCCATTCATTGATCATCCATCATCCACTTCTTGGCTTGGGAAAGGGAACCGAATTGATGAAGAATTAGCCATGGGATAGTTGGTTGTAGTGGTCGCTGGAGTGATCTAGCCACGACTTGAGGCCTGCATGTCTGAGATGCATTGGCATGTGTCCATCATTTCTCACAACTACGATTCCTGAGAGCAAGGATGATTTTAGGGGCTAAATTTCGCTCATGGGCTAATTTTCCATGGTTTTTACCAAAAACAAATTCGCTATTATAAAAATGATTCGCCCAAATTCTAAAGGAAAAATTTATTTTACCTTAAAAATCACCAAAATTTTATATAAACTATATAAACTCCTTAGAAATTTGAATATTTTTACAAAAGTATCACCAAACATTTCTAGTTGGCATATGAAGGATTAGTAAGATTCGCCAAGGTTCCTCCATTTTAAAATAAATTTCCATCCTTAAAATCATCCTTGCCTGAGAGTTCAAGCATTGAGATTATGGACCAGTTGCGTTGGATCCCAAATTAAGGAGAAGGACTGCCTAAGGGACTGCGTGGCAGAGAAGGGTGGAGGTTCGTTCTCTTGGGTGGTGCAATATGGGTAGAAGAGAGTTGGGTACTTGGATTGTTGTGAGAGTTGGGAAGACTATGAGAGATTGGGTGTTGACTAGTTTGGGAAGCCAAGTAACACTCTAGAACCATCCTTGTGGATTCATAGCCCTGGCTCAGGGGTGATGTTGTTGTTGAGAGTTGGAACAGTAGTGTCTACAGTTGGGTGGAATGTCCTTGGTCTGTAGCCAATTGGTGTCATCTTTCATAAAGATAAGTGCTCTCTATTATGGTATAATTTACATGTATATGAATGTACTTTCGTTGTGTATATTTAATTATCATTTAACTGAATCTTTAGACTATGCATGCTTGTTGGATTTTGTCGTGCATGTCGTTAAAGTATTTTATTTTATGCATCCTTAAATTTTTAAAGGTATCTATAAGAGAAAGAAGTCCAAGGGTGGGCTTGAAGGTAGCATGCCCCGGCCTATGGGTGGGTTGGTATGTTATAGTTTGGTATCAGATCTTCTGGTTGAAACACCAAGCCGGTATGGGCCCTGTCTGTTGGTCAAAGTCTCAGGGGCGAGATCAAACTCTAATCATGGGGTTGAAAATATCAGGAGTAATGGAATTGCAGAATCTACGGGGGAGATAGAATTTCAGATACCCGTGTAAGGGGTTCAAATGATTGTGACCATCCCCTTCGAATTCAGGAGCGATCGCCACTGTAGGATCAGGAGATATCTGAGATCATTGGATCGGAGGATAGATGAATAGGGGTTTTCCGATGAAAAAGAATCAAGGGTTAAGGTCACAACCGTTGGATCCCATGGGAGAGTGATATCAATGGACATGAGGCATTTTGGGGAACCGATTTGCATGGGAGATAATTTCCCAAGGTGGTCCCACAATCCAAACCCTGGTTTCCCCAAGGGGTTATGTGTAAGCATTAGGAGAATTGTGGGGCAAAAAGAGGGTTACTCCAAACTGCCAATACATGCCCCCACAAATTGAAAGGCATGCAGTGATGTGATAGGTTAGGGCTCGAACATCGAAACTCCAAATAGTCGAAGTAGTTGGGGACCGTCAATCCATAGGAGGACACTCATCAACCAATCATGTGCTCTGGGTGAAAGAACTCCGGGAAAGAGTAAGCGAGGAGAAGTTGAGAGTTGAAAATCCTGAATCCTGGAGAGCCGGAGACCTGAAGTAAATGTCGATTATTAGATCATCTGAAGTAGATCCTGACCATTGATCACCAAGAGGTTACATGTCATCATATTAGTAACTCTGGAGGAATATTTTTGAGAGGTTTTTAGTTGGGATTTGAGACTCCTAAAGCCTGGAAATCCAGAGACCAAAGTAAATCTCGATCATTCAATCATCCGAGAGGATCTCAACCATTGATCTGTCGAGAGCCATGTGTCACCATATCCATGGCTTTGGGTAAAATCCAGTGGGGCTAGATAAGTTTTGAAATTTGAGATTTTCAAAGTCCAGAGACAGGAAGAAAACATAGTCGTTAGATTAAGGAGGACACGCAGTGCAGATCCGTGGAATCTGGGTGAAGACAAAAAGTAAATCTTAGTCATCCGATCCAGGAGGACACATGGTGACATATTGGCCAGTTTGGGAATGTAGAGTTGGGGAGAATTGGAAGTGTGCTAGCATGGAAACTCTCAAAATCCCGAAGCCTGAAGAGTCGAAGTGATGGGGCAAGATCACATCACCAAGAGGTGATGTGGACCTCAAAATTTCCTAAGTGATGTGGCTTGTGGACATCACCTAGGATGACGTGGACACATGGAATGTGTGCCACATGTAAGTAAGTTTTGAGCATTTGGAGTATTGAAAATTCATTTAGAATGTGACATGTGTCACCCATCGGATTGGGCCATGTCTTCGCTTCCATTATTTCACCACGTGGCAACAGATTGTGTAGTCTAGAGACTGGGCACTCTTGTGGGGAAAGATGTGATAGGTTGCATTGGGTCAAAATATCCCGAAGGCCAGAGTACATATTGACCGTTGATTCCAGAAGACACACGTCGAAGGATCGTCGACTTCGGGTGAAATCACTCTGGGAGAAAGTGCAGGAGGAAGGTTTGAAAAATTCGAAGCCAAGAGAGCCAAAGCGATTCATAGTTGTTGATCTATGGGAGGACACCCTTCGACAGATCATGAACTCTGGGTAAAAGCATTCCGAGAGGAGACAAGCGAGGAAAGTTGAGACTCCAGAAGCAGGGAGTCCCGAAGTGGATCTCGATCGTTGATCGTGAAAGAGGATGAGGACCATTGATGCAGTCCTAGTTGAAAGTTATGAAGTCTTGAAGCTCTGGACAAGTGCTTTTTCAGCTAAGCACAGGGTCATGGCTGTGTTCATATGAAAATTGAGAGTTAAGGGAAGGAGGGCTAAGGGTTGAATTGGATGTCTTCGAGATAAAAAAGTGATAAGGAAGGATTTAGACACAGTTGCTAGCTGTGGTCACCTGGGAAGGTCATTTGAAGGAAGCACCTATGCATGATGAGTTATGTATCGGCCAAGGATAACAAGACACTTTTATTTTTGGACAATGGGTATATGATCTCCATGAACAAAAAAAAAAAAAAAGAGACATGTAGCATGGTTTGGAAATTTTGTTTATCATATGCATAATTCTAAAAAAATGTTCGCTTGCACATTTTGCAGAATTAAGGGTCTTAAGCACATCAGCTCACGATGCATATTGAGGAAATGGAAGAAGGTGAGGGAGCCTCCAGTCATGATAAGGAGGCCGAAGGCCAGAATACCAGAGTTGGGAATGTAGAGATAGAGTCTAATGGAGGCAACGAAAAAGGAGAGCAGGAAATGCTACTAGAAATGGTAATAAGCCTAAAGATGGAAGTACAGAGCTACAAAGAAGACAACGAGAGACTGATGAGAGAGAAAATTTAGATAAATGCTCAAGTGTTGCAGAGCGTAAATTGGTTTCAAAGAAAAATGAAGAAGGGATCAAACTCAAAACAAGAGGAAGAAGGCAGGTGCCATGAAAGAAGGAATGATCATGGAAGAATTGGTTATTTCGAAAGTGCTAGCAGAGCTCATGGACAACACTCACCTCCTTACTTAGAAAGAAATTTTTATGCATCCGAAGATCCCATAAGCAGTCCAGAGGTGTCTCCTGTCAGACACCAAATAAGGAAACAAGAGATAGATAGTTTGAAAGGAGAGCTGAGGAAGCTCAATCCTCCTTCCTTCTATGGTGAAAGAGAAAGGGAAGATGATGTTGAAGCATGGTTTCTTGGGCTTAGGAGGTATTTTCAGTTGCATAACTATTCATCAAACCTAGAAGCTAGGATTGCCACCTACCATTTACACAGGAAATTTGTAATGTGGTGGGACCAACTGAAGCAAGTGGAACATGTTAATGAACGTAGGATCACTTGGAAGTAGTTCAAGGAGTACTTCCAGAAGGAGTACCTCTCAAAGCATTTATATGACAAGAAAATGCAAGAATTATTTGAACTCGGGTTGGGAAGCATGACTATGGCAGAGTACGAGAAGACATTCTTGGGATTGTTAAAGTATGTCAGGTTCATTGGCGATGAGAAAGTGAAAATATAGAGATTTCTAGGTGGACTGCCAGCCTTTTATAAGGAAAAGATCAAATATGATGAACCCAATACCTTGACTAAAGCTATCAAGAAGGATAAAAAATCTTGGAAGGACAAGAAAAATGCGAAGTCCAATCAGAGGAGGAAAGGATTCAAACCTCCCTTCAATAGGAATGAGCCTAATAGAAATCATCAAGATCAGTATGCGAAGGGGGATTTCAAGAAAGAAGATTCCTTGGGATAAAGGGGAAGACCACCAATCCAATGTTGGGGATGCAAGGAATATCACATGTACAAGGATTGCCCAAATAGAAAGGACAGAGTGAAGACTGTGCACAACATCCAAGAGGCTACAACAGTGGAATATATCGGAAGACTCTATGCAGCTTTAGATGATCGACAAGCAGAGTACCAGTCCAATATGATCGAGGTGGAAGGTAAGATCATAAATCAACCTGTTTCTATTTTGATTGATTCAAGAGAAATTCATTGCTACATTGATCCTAAGATAGTGGATAGATTACATTTGGAGAAAATTAAACTTGGAAAATCAAGTTTGGTTCAATTAGCCACTGGAACCAAGAGAAGAATCCATGATATGGTCAAAAGTTGTTCCATAAGTCTTAATGGCATGAATACTAGTATTGATCTAAATATCATACCATTGGGATCTTATGATATTCCGATTGGAATGGATTGGTTGGACAAGCATCATGTTGTCCTAGATTGTCATAACAAGACATTTACATGTCTTGATGGAAATGGAAAACAGAGCACTGTGAAAGGAATTCCAAGACCCATCTCTATAAAGGAGATTTCATTCTTATAGTTAAAAAGATGCTTTAGGAAAGGATTTCAACTGTATGCAGCTCATGTGGAAGAGCCAGATAATACAAAAGGGCCAAGCCTTGAAGATTTCTCGATACTACATGAATTTGAAGATGTATTCTAAGAAATACCCAAATTTCCACCAAGAAGGGAGATAGATTTCTCAATTGATTTAGTGTCAGGAGCTTCCCCGGTGTCAAAAACACCTTACAGAATGAGCACACTAGAGTTAAAATAATTACAAATGCAGTTGGAGGAATTGTTGAAGAAAGGGTACATGCATGCCACTCATGATTTGGAACTTTTTTCCATTGTCCACGCCTTGAGGATGTGGAGGCATTATCTCATGAGGAAGAATTTTGAATTAAGGATAGTCCACATTGGCCTGAAGTATATTTTTTAACAACGGACCTTGAATTCCATGAAAACAAGATGGCTAGAATTTTCAAGTGAACATGACTTAGATATCAATCATATCGAGGGAAAGGAGAATAAATTTGTCGATGCACTTAGTAGAAGAGTGCATCTCATGCATGCTACTACTATCAGCATGCATCAGTAAGAATTGAAGAGCATAATTTTAGATGGTCTTGTTACAGACCAGCATTACCTACAAGTAAAGGAAAACTTACAACAAGGAGATGTACAACAGAAAATAAAGGAATATGAGATAAAGGAAGACGGATTACTCATGCATAAAAACGGAATCTATGCTCCTAGTTCTGGAGAATTGAGGAATTTGGTACTGAAGGAAATGCATGATGTTCCTTATGTTGGACATCCCAGTCACCAAAAAACAATTACAGCAGTAAGAAACCAGTTCTTTTGGCTAGGAATGAAGAAGGATGTTGTCGATTACATCGCTCGATGTATGGAATGTTAGAAGGTAAAGGATGAGCATAGGCACCTAACAGGTTTTCTGCAGCCATTACCAATTCCAAATAAGAAATGGGAAGTGATCACCATGTATTTCATCACAGGATTACCTAGAACGAATAAGCAACATGATTCAATCATGGTGGTGGTTGACAAATTAACAAAGGCTGCTCATTTTTTCTTGTGAAGACAACGCATACAACAACCAATATTGCAGAAATTTTCATGAAGAAAATTGCTAGGTTGCATGGGATACCTAGGACAATTGTCTCGGGTAGAGATACGAAGTTTACCTCCAATTTCTGGAGGGGATTGTTTAAAGGATTTGGCACAAATCTAAATTTTAGCAGAGCATATCATCCCCAGAGAGATGGGAAAACAGAGAGAGTCAATCAAATAATTGAAGACATGTTGAGAATGTATGTGATGGATAAGCCATGTAAGTGGGAAGATTACTTACACTTGGTTGAGTTTTCATATAATAATGGGTATCAAGCTTCATTGAGAATGATCCCATTTGAAGCCTTGTACGGTAGGAAATTTGATAGTTCAGTAAGCTGGGACAACCCAGCAGATAGAGTGGTACTTGGGACGGATTTGCTCAAGGACATGGAAGACTAGGTGGTCAAGATCAAGAAGAATTTAAAGGCAGCTCAAGATAGATAGAAATTTTATGCAGACAATGATAAGATAGCTAGAGAGTTTAAAGTAGGGGAGCATGTACTTTTGAAAGTGAAGTCCAAGAAATTTTCTTTGAAATTCGGTAGTTGTACAAAGCTGGCAGCCAGATTCTGTGGTCCATTTGAAATATTGGACATAATAGGTCTAGTTGCATGCATACTTTCATTGCCTGCTTCCATGAATGTGCATAATATATTTCATGTCTCTTTACTAAAGAAATATGTACATGATCCTAACCATGTTATTGATTGGCATTTGATTCAAGTAGAGACAGAGGGAGATTTTCAAGTTCAGCTAGTGCGGGTATTGGACAGAAAAGTCAAAATGCTTCTGAATTGAGTTATAGAGCTCGTAAAAGTTCAGTGGATCTACTACGGTCCTGAAGATGATACCTGGGAGCATTAAGATGCCATGTGGGTAGAGTACCCACAACCTTTTGAATAAATTTAAGATTTTGATCTCTATTTTGTATATGCACTAAGGATAGTGACAAAATAAGGGGGAGGGGATGTAACACCCTAGGTTTTGAACCCCCATTTTAAATAATGTATTGTTACAATTCTGAGAGGCTAGAGTGCCCAAAACATGTAATTTTTTTATCATTATTAATAATAAGTACACGGTTGGCTGCTAGACAGACAAGGACTAGAGTTATAGGGGGCTATGATTCCACAAGAGAGGGGGCTTGAGGGGATAAGTGTTTATTCCTATTCTAATTACCCTTTTGTCTAAGGGAGGGGATCAGTTACGTGAGATTCTTGGGGAAGGCCAGGGGGTTATTGATTCTCCCCGAAATTACTTAAAACCACCTCTGGTCTGATGGGGGGGTTGGTCATGGGCTCATTTGCTCATTCATTTTTGCATTCGCACCATTCTATCCCTCATGCACTTTCATGCACATGCCTCCATGCACCCACTTACCCATTCATTGATCCATCCATCATCCATGTCTTGGCTTGGGAAAGAGAACCTAAATACTGAAGAATTAGCCATAGGATAGTTGGTTGTAGTGGTCGCTGGAGTGATCCAGCCACGACTTGAGGCCCGCATGTCTGATATGCGTTGGCCTGTGTCTAGTGTTTCTCACAGCTGGGAGTCCTGAGAGTTCCAGCATCGAGATTCTAGACCAGTTTCACTGGAGCCCGAATTAAGGAGAAGGACTTCATAGGGGACTGTGTGGCAAAGAAGGGTGGATGCTCATTCTATCGAGTGGTGCAAGATGGGTAGAAGAGAGTTGGGTACTTGGATTGTTGTGAGAGATGGGAAGTCTGTGAGATATTAGGTTCTGACTAGTTTGGGAATCCAAGTAACACTATTGAACTGTCCTTATGGATTCATAGCCCTAGCTCGGGGGTGACGTTGTTGTTGAGATTTGGAATAATAGTGTCTATGGTTGGGTGGAACTTCCTTGGTCTGCATCCAATTGGTGTCATATTTCATAAAGATAAGTGCTCTCTGTTATGGTATCATTTACATGTATATGAATGTATTTTTGTTGTGTATATTTAATTATCGTTTAACTGAATCTTTAGACTATGCATGCTTGTTGGATTTTGTTGTGCATGTCGTTAAAGTCTTTCATTTTATGTATCCTTAAATTTTTAAAGGTATCTATAAGAGAAATAATTCTAAGGGAGGGCTTGAAGGTAGCATGCCCTGGCCTATGGGTGGCTGGGTATGTTACATTTCCATAGTTAAAACATTTGAAGGGCAACTTGCCTTGGTATTTGCCTGATCCTTTCTTTAACCTTCTCACAAATTTTTCCTCAATATCATCTAATTCCGAATCAGTATTCTTGTCTACTTTAAAAGATGCTTCTCTAGTGGTGGATTTATCTTGTCTAATCCTCATTTCATAAGTAGTTAGAGTTCCTAGGATTTGATCAATAAACAGAGTTTTAAGATCATTCAGTTCTTCTATTGCATAAAATTTTGGATTAAATCTATCAGGGAGAGATCTTAAAATATTTTGAACTAAAAATGTGTCTTCAATCTTCTCACCAAGACCCTTCATGGCATTCACAGGCTCTTCAACTCTTAAAAAATATTTACTAACTGTTTCATCCTCATTCATCTTTAGTTGTTCAGATTTCAATCTATGTGTCTGAAGTTTGGCATATTTTACTTTCTCATCTCCTTCATAACTACTAATACATTTATACCACATTTCTTTGGCAGATTCAAGTTGCATGACCTATAAAAAATTATCTTCAAAAATCCCACTCAAGATCAAATTCATTGCCTTTGTATTGAAGATAAATTCTAACTTATCATCTTTGGAAGCTAACACTACAAGTTTTGTATATCCAGTCTCTACAACATCCCAAACATCAGATACTAAGGCCATGATGTATGTTCTCATTCTAACCTTCAAGAAGGCAAAATTTGCTCCATCAAACATAGGAGGCTTATTGGTTGAAGTTCCTTTATGGCTTGTCATGTTTAAGCTTATTGATCTACCTTTAAATAAAAGGAACCCGCTCTGATACCAATTGTTGGAATTACTAAGACAACTAAGAGGGGGTGGGTGAATCAGTTGTTACTGTGCTTAAACAATTTTATGCCTATTAAAATATTATTAACCTTCTCCAAGTGATCATCAAGATTATGCAAGACATGAGAAACAGAAATAACAAACATCAATCACACATATGATATACACAGAGATAGATATTTACGAGGAAGCCCATAAGGGGAGAAAGCCTCTTATTCTTCGAATGATAGCCAGTCTTCTAAGTTTTGTACATCATATTTCTTTGAGAACCAACTCAAAATGAGGCTACAACCTCTTCTTTAACAAATTGCAACTTGTTGAGAGCACCAACTCTATGGTTTCTCTAGCACCTACTAGAAGGAAGCACCAACTCCCTGAGTGTTACAACACCAACTGGTTGGAAGCATGAACTTCCAGTCACAGTCTCACACAAGAAACAACCTATATAACAGAGAACAATGGTTCTCCCTTGCACCACCCTACCACCCTAGTTTTTCTAGCTACAACCAAATGGAAGATACAACTCCCTGTGTTCAAGAACCCACTTGAAAATCTGAGGACAACAGTCGTCCATAGCACCACCCTACCACCTTGAAATGTAAATCTTTTCTTTTTGAAATTTATTACAGTGATACATAATTTATCAATGTCTTACCAGTCTCATCACTGTTCTGCTACACTTCTTTTCTTTGCCTACATCAGTGTGTTCCTGATCGCATCTTCTTGTGCTTAAGTTCTCGTACAGTCTGTGTTTTTCACCATTTCTTCTCTGTCCATCTTATGTTCTTCATCTCTACATCTTTTCGTCTCTATTTCAGCTATATTCTTGATCACATATAGTTCAACTTATTTACTGAGAAAAAACAACCTCTCTCTGTCACGACATTTTTTTTTATTCCTACTCTCATTATTCGTTAGACTCCACACCTCCAATGCTCAAGTCGTGAATCTCAAAAACGCTCAGGCATCATGATTCCAATGCTCAGGAACAATGATTCAACCACTCAGGAACAATGATTTAGTTAGTGTAATTGAATCGTAACTAATCAAGAAATCATGAAGTGAAACAACAACCCTTCGATCAGATTCTATTTGATAAATGTCATTGGATTATACACATAGAGGCCCTTATGACTTTTCAATGTGTAACCTCTGATGTGGATCCTAGCAGTGCTAGCTCCTTCCCCTATGTTTCGCTGATGTGACCTGGGGCGATGATATCATGTGACCATGCGAATGCGGGTGTGACCAAAGGTGATTTGAGATAAAACTGCATTTTGCCACGTAATTTACCTCGAGCCTCCACGTGTCCTTTCTCCAAAACCGTGGTTTCAATTGCATCTCGACCTTAACTTTTTAAACTTCACCCACCTTCAATACCCACAATGCGATAATATCATTGATCTCACATTATTGATGGTGCTCCTAAACGGATGGTTCAGGTCTATCCTCTCAAGTCTGTGGATCAAATGTAGCCTTCCTAAATCAACGGCTATGATTTACTTCATGATCCGGGCTCTGGGAGTTTCAAATATCAAGCCCTTCTTTTCTCCATATGCAATCTTTCAGAATCGGTGATCTACAAACACCTATCCTTCTCAATCGACGGATCTTCCTTTACTTTAGGAATTTGACCTTTCAATCTGATCAATGGTTATGCAGCCCCTTTCTTGATCAATGGTCGAGATCTCCTTCGGGTCTCTAGACTTCTGAAATCTCAAGTCTCAAACTTTACTTCCCCTCAAAGTATGCATATTAACTGCCACCTGTCCTTTTGGATCGGACGGTTGAAGCTTACTTTGGGTCTTTAGTTGAAGTCTGTAGGATTACGCCACGTCTTTCCTAGATCAGACAACCCAGATTTACTTCGGATGATCTGTCATTTGAGATCTTCTTCAAACGATCTTATGATTGAGATGTACTCCGGATGATCCAATGGTCGAGAATTTATTTTGGCTTTCTAGGTCTCTGGGCTTCAGGAGTTTCAAAACTCAAACTGATGCTCTGGATCAGATGGCCCATATTCACTTCAGACGATCTGATGCTTGAGATATTTTTCGGATGATCGAATGACTGAGATCTACTTCGAATGGTCCAATGGTCGAGAATGTATTTCGACTCTCTAGGTCTCTGGGCTTAGAGAATTTCAAAACTCAAACTGACGCTCTGGATCAGATGGCCTAGATTCACTTCGAACGATCTGATGCTTGAGATCTTCTTCAAATGATATGACGACTGAGATCTACTTCAGATGATCTAATGGTCGAGAATGTATTTTGTCTCTCTGGGATTTGGGTATTTATAATATCAACTAGAAATTATTGAAGTGATTTATCCGGAGCATAACCTCCTCATAACTTTAGACCCGAAATGAATGATGTATGTTTGATCAAGATCTTATATCAATGGCTTGATATATCTATGATGTATCTTTGCCTTGGATTAAATCCAATGGCTCTCCATCTTTGCTTATCCTATCCTTCCACTTAATTCGATCTGACGGCTGACGAAGATTTGGATAATTGAATTCTCAAACCTTGTGCCCTGTTTATCCTATCCTTCACTTAACTTGATCTGACAGCTGACGGATATTCAGGTGACTGAATTCTCAATCGTTTTGGTTTGTCCTGTGGAGATGTTGATCCTGATTACATTTTTGTATTGCGCTTTTTCTTCTGAGCTTTGATCTCTGCATATTGTTCACTTCTCCTCCTGAGATTATGCTTTTCCTATTTTCCATTGTCATTGTTGTTCTTTCCATCAATGACAAGCACACTCTTCTTGTAAGCATGCCAACAAATTATGGATATAACCTCATACACATTGATAATATCATATCTGGTTTGGTGAGAATAAATGGTTGTTGTAATTCATTGTTGGTTGTTGTATCTTTCTTTTGAACTAACTCAACCCCCACTTAGTTGTATACACTAATTATTCTTTCCTTCATGAGTCTAGTGTATTTTATGCCTTATATATAGGTCTATAACAAGGAAAGATAGGCCTAGGAAACTGATAGAAACTACATAAAGTTAAGAGACAGAATTTAGATGATGGCACTGTGTAAACATCCCTTCTAGAAATAGTAACTCACCTCATAACAATACTCCAACAAAAATCACAACTGATACGACTTCCCCATACTCAAAAACTCAACCTATAAGAGGTAAATCGCCCCAATAACACAATATTCAACCCAACAATAGAGGGATTAAGGAAAGGAATCCTCTTATATAGGTAACTCGGCCCTCACTTAGTAGATCTGGCCTATACAACAAGAAATTCATCCCCTATGGAGTGAGATGACTCTTGCTCTAGGAATGTCATCTCCACCACAAGAAATTTTGGCCAACAAAGGAAGATACTTGCCCATCAATAAGAAAATCGAATTTAATATTCTCTAACTCATCCAAAAAGGAGTGAACTCAACCCCCACTCAAGGATAATGTAGCCACAATGCCCAATACTAAGATTCTTACCCAAAAATTGCCCCTCTTTCATAAAAATCGACTTTGCAATAAAATCTCAGTTGCTAAGTAACAAACTCCACCAAAATTGAATCCCATTAAAGAAATTGGATTGATCTCTCCTCTGAATGACCAACTAGGATGGATGGTCTCACCACCGAAGACAATCTCTGAAAATCCTCCTAGGGTTTTCGTCCCAAGAGTTCCAAAACCACAATGAGCTCTCTCAATGAGAAATTATAAATTATCGATGCAAGAATGAGAGAGGGCATACTCTTTTTTCCTTTTTATTCATTTGTTATAGAAAGATTTGCCTCACCCTATGAAATCTTGCACAGAAGGCCTTTTTCCATTTCCCTATGCAGACTTATCATCCCTGTCTATAAAATCCAGAACTAAAAATACATATTTTTCCACATGTATGCATCTTGCCTACTATACGGCATGCGTATACGCAAGTTGTTCCACTACAGCCCACGTACAACGGGATTTATGCCAGAAAATGAAAATTAATGTCAGGTTTCCATGTCATGAAAGTATATCTATGATCCTTGGCCTTCCATATACTAGAAACATTCTGACTCGACCCTTCAATTCCATTTGAAGGCTATAAATGGGTCAATTCTGAGCTATGGAAAGAGGAGAAAGAATTCAACTTTGAGAGCAAAGTTACTCTGGAGAAATTATTTACTTCATATTGAGTCTGCATCCCTTTTTCCTTTAAGTCTGAACACAGTGTTCAACCCCCAAGCTCTTCTCTTATTGATTGAGAACCTCATTGTTTCTCTTTTATGAGCTTTCCTTTGGTGGAGGATTGAAGTGGTGGAGGCCCATCTGGAAGGAACTTAGTTTCTCGGTTTCGAACTGTGCCGACATGGAAGTCTGTAATATTTTCACTTCTTCTGGTCATTTATTAATAGAAATACTCCTTTCCCATCCAATTGATATCTTGCAAATATTTGAGTTATTATCCATGCACGTATTTGTTATGTCTATTAATGGATTATGCTATCTAATGTGCTAACCTTTTATATTATCACCATATTCTTGCTTTGCTTGGTTGTTGAGAACATCGACCATCTGGACGAGGTAGGCCTCTTTCTGCAGTCATTTATGTCTGTTGTGGTTTACCCTAGCCATAGAGAGATTTTCCTCGTAACAGAATTGGTGACCATACTAGGGATTGAATCTTCTTTCCTAGGGTTTGGAGTACATTTCTCCTTAGATTTATCTCGTTCCTATTGTGTTTCTTGTCGCATCATTGCTTGACATCCTATGTTCACTCTAGTTCTGAGTTTTTAGCCTTCTCCCTTGCCTAGCCTTGTTTTTTGAAACATATACGTGACTTTTGGCTTGACAGTCGCGTATATACGTAGGTTTTCCCTCTGCAAGCTATGTACATACGTTATGTTTCCTCAAATAGTCACGTACATTATCTTTACTTTCTTTTTTTCTTGGTTTGGTGGTTGTTGGGTGGGATTTGATGTTTGTTGAGTCTTCTTAGGTCTTTGTAGTGCCTATTAAGTGCTTGTGGGATGACAGGAAACCTGTCTTTGGTTGAATTTTTGGGCGGAGTCTTTCTCATCACCTTTTCATTTTGATTGTCCTTGTACATTGGGTTGGGTGTTTCGTTGCTTGGTATCCTAATTGAGTTATCTCTTTCTATACATAATAGATTTTATATATCAAGTTTATTTTCAGTCCATGCATTTTTTGTTCTTATTTTATTGAAAATACAAAAAATTTAGGCATTTTGCATTGCTTGGCATTTTTGTCTTTTGAGTCTTTATCATTAGCTTAGTGCATTTACTGAAAGATTGCATTTTTACTTCAGAATCGCAGAGTTGAAATTGAAAATTGCATTTTTTATTATAAGCATATCATTCATTGAAAATTGAAGTTAGGACTTTGCATTATATTCATATTTACTTTTCTTGTTGAGTCATAACATCATGAGTTTCACTACCATACCTTTCTGAGTAATCACGGCCACTAAAATTAATTCTATAATTTAAAATTGATTAGTCACAATTTTATTTTCTAGGGTACACAAACTAGCTTAGGATTTAGTGCCTTGGAATAGGATTTTGTGAGTAAACTTCTCCAAGGCAATTAAATCAACATATGTGTCTGAGAAAGGGAGTGGAGAAATATGTTGTATAATTGGTAATATTAGGAGGCTCCACTCACACAAAA
>SNQJ01S0026629.1:8630-37816 GCA_010110895.2 Picea sitchensis
TTTGTTGATGTAGACTGGGCTAGAGATCTGGATTGCAGAAGATCTAAAAGTGGGTATGTGTTTAACCTATTTGGAGGAGCAATCAGTTGGATGAGCAAAAGACAGGCTGTAGTGGCACTCTCAACCACAGAAGCAGAGTACATGGAAGCCACTCATGCAAGCAAGGAAGCAGTATGGTTACAAAGTTTGTGTTTAGGTATTGGGTTGGTAAAACAAGAAGTGAGATTAGATTGTGACAGTCAGAGGGCAATATTCCTGGCAAAGAACCCAACTTATCATTCGAAGACAAAGCATATTGATGTTCAGTATCACTTTGTGAGAGACATGGTTGAGGAAAAGAAAGTGTTGCTAGAAAGGGTTGACACTTTGAAGAATATTGTAGATTCATTGAAAAAGTATATAAGCACAGAAAATTTCTCCTAGTGTAGAGTAACAATGGGCATTTCTTCCCCGGATTATTGACTATATAATATTGGGACCCATGGATGCAAAGAAAACAACAAGTGGGAGAATGTTGGGTATGTGTTATATTCTTTGCATGTGTGTGTGTGGGCATGTCAGATTCGACAACTGTGTCTGACGAACCCTCATAGTAGTGCTCTGTTTGTGTTGTGTGTGTTGGGTGCTTTCCTAGGGGGGTCCCAGGGGGGGTAGGTATTCCCCCCCCTGGTTACGCACTGCGCCCCGAATTTTTTTTGGGGGGCGGTTTTTGCTACTTTTAGCAGTTTACTAAAAATAATCCTGGTTTTAGGGATTAGGGTTTTGGTATCTACAAAATACCTAAAAACATTGTATATATTGTATAGTGAATGGTGAAATTCCATATAATGAATATAAGAAAGGTTTTCCCGGTTGAGGGTTTCCGGTATAAATCTTTGTGTACTATGTGAATGAGCCATTGATTAAATTCAGTTTTTCTTAAGAATCTATATGCATTTCTTTACTTCACGGGTTTAAAACTTACAGTAAGGATAAAGGATGAAGACATCAACAAGACTACCTTTAGAACAAGGTATGGTCATTATGAATTCACAGTGGCACCATTTGGACTATCAAATGCACCCATTGTTTTCATGTGCCTAATGAATGGTGTATTCAGGGAATATCTAGACAAGTTTGTCATAGTAGTTTTGGATGACATCTTAGTGTATCCCAAGTCAAAGGAAGAGCATGAACAACATATGAGGATGGTGTTGTAGGTATTAAGAGAGAACCAATTGTATGCCAAATTGAGCAAGTGCTCATTCTATCAAAAGTAGATCCATTATTTGGGACATATCATTTCAAAGGATGGGATAGTCGTGGATCTTGAGAAGATAGAATCCATTGGAGAATGGTTAGCGTCAAAGAATGTAGCAGAAGTCAGATATTTTATGGGTGTAGATGGATATTACAGAAGGTTCATTGTAGGATTCTCAAGGATAGCTCACCCTATCACTTCCTTGCAAAGGAAGGAGAATAAATTTCAATGSACAGAAGAGTGTGAGAGAAGCTTCCAATAATTGAAGCAACTGTTAACCAGTGCTCCAATCCTGAGGATTGTAGATCCAAATGAAGATTTTGTAGTGTGTACAAATGTGTGCAAAGAAGGGTTGGGAGGATTCCTCAACCATAATGGATTTTTAATATGTTATGAGTCCAGAAAATTGAAAGAGAACAGAAAGAACTATGCGACTCATGATTTGGAGTTGGCAGCCATAGTGGACGCTCTAAAGAAATGGATACATTACCTCATGGGAAAGAGGTTTGAACTAAGGACATACCATAATGGTCTGAAGTATTTGTTTGATCACCCAACCTTGAATGCTAGGCAAAGTAGATGGTTGGAATTCCTTTGTGAGTATGACTTTTATATCAAGCATATCAAAGGAAAGGAGAACAAAGTGGCTGATGCACTCAGCAGAAGAGTGTACAAACTACATGTTAAATTCATTAGCATGTATCAAACTGATATTAAATGAAGAATTTCGGAAGCTACAAATGAAGATTTGTAGTATGTGGAATTGGTAGCAAAGCTACAACAAGGTAAGATGCTACAGAAAATGGAAGATTATAAATTGTAAGCTGATGGAAGACTCCGGTACAAAAATAGAATTTATGTACCTAATTCCCAGGAATTAAGAATTATGATCTTGAAGGAAATGCATAATGTGCCTTATGTTGGGCACCATGGATATCAAAAAATAGTGGCAGTAGTAAAGAGCCATTACTTTTGTCCAGGTATGAAGGAAATTGCAGAATACATCGCTAAATGTATGGAGTGTCAGAAGGTCAAGGATGAACATAGGCACCCAGCAGGGTTGCTACAACCATTGCCTATTCCTAAGTGGAAGTGGGAAGTGGTGACAATGGATTTCATCACAGAATTACCCAAAACAAATAAGCAACATGATTCCATCATGGTGGTGGTAGATAAGCTTAAGAAAGCTACCCATTTTATTCCATTGAAAACTACAAACAAGGCAACTAATGTTGTTGAAATCTATATGAGAGAAGTAGAACGATTGCACGGTATTCCCAAGACAATTGTGTCTGACAGAGACCCAAAATTTACCTCTAAGTTATGGAAGGGGTTATTCAAAGGGTTCGAAACAAATCTAAACTTCATCACTGCTTATCATCTTGAGTCTGATGGGCAGACAGAGAGGGTGAAGCAAGTGATAGAAGATATACTAAGGATGTATGTGATGGAAAAACCATCTAAATGGGAAGACTACCTACACTTGGTAGAATTTGCCTACAACAATGGGTATCAAGCATCAATGAAGATGAGCCCATTTGAAGCACTTTATGGAAGAAAGTGCAACACCATAGTAAGATGGGATAACCCAGTTGATAGAGTAATAGTTGGGTCAAAATTTCTCAAGGAAATGGAAGAGAAAATGTTGAAGATTAAGCATAATTTAAAGGCTTCCCAAAATAGGCAGAAACTTTATGCTGATAAGAATAGAACCCAAAGGGAGTTTAAAGTGGGTGATCATGTTTTATTGAAAGAGAAAGCCAAAAAAAGTTCCCTGAAGCTGGGAAACTGTTTCAAGTTGGAAGTCAGATATTGTGGGCCATTTAAAATCCTAGAAAGGATTGGACCAGTTGCATATATGTTTGCATTACCTGCATCCATGAATGTACATAATGTGTTTCATGTTTCATTTCTTAAGAAATATATACCTGTTACTAATCATATTATTGATTGGAATGTGATTTAGGTGGAGCAAGAAGGCGTCTTGCAAGTGCATCCGATACGCATATTGGACCGAAAGAGAAAAAAACTCTGGAATCGAGCCATAGGGCTTGTAAAGGTCCAGTGGACTTGGTACGGTCCTGAGGACGTGACATGGGAGCATGAGGATGCTATGCAGGAAGAATACCCACATATTTTTAAATATTTTGAAAATCTTGTTGATGCTTTGTAAATAAGTTGCACCGAGGACAGTGAAAAAATAAGGGGAAGGGACTGTAATACCCCAAGGACGAGACCTAGTTGTATTTATGAATTGTAAACATGTTTTGTAGGCTGGTGAGATGACCAGTTATAAGATGGTAATCTTAGGTGTCATTAGGCTGGAGATCCTAGGTGTTAAAGGCCAGGAGCCTGTTGTGTACACGTAAATATTCATATTATTAATATAAAAACATCGTTGCATGTAGACTGACCATGAAGAAATAGTGATGGGGGACTAAGCTCCACTAGGATGGGTAAGGGAGAGGGGGATGAGAGTTTAGAAAGAGGGGCTAATCTTAAGGGCTTAAGTCCAAGAGAATAATAATTTATTATTATTCCAAAAGTTGTTTAGAAGGAAATGTTTTTATCCTAAGTTCCTAGGAAAGGGAATGAATGCTAAATGGAGTGCATGCAGCTCCAGGGAGACAAGTGTCAACCTGGGCACATGCAATTAAAGATAAAGATTCATCTCATGTTGGGGGTTTTCTTCCCATTCTTCCATCCTCCGTCCAACTGGTTTGGCCTCTGTTGTCGACCTCTACACACTCACGCACCCGCATAAGCACTCAGGAACTCACGTGCGCACAGAGTTTGGCTCGCGCTTGCATCATCTTGGCTATTCTAGACTAGTATGCCTTCCTCCTCATGATTTATCTCATGCATTCATCATGCCATAGCTAGCCATTTCTGCCATTTCTGAACTGTGACCATTTTCACCTCTGTAAATTACTGATTCGTTCATTGCCTTACCCCATTTAGCTGTTGTGGATTGAAGAAGTAGGTTTTTAGGCTTGTGGGAAACTCTCTCTCCAGGTGAAAGATGTGGTTGTGGATTGAAGTGGTAGGTTTTCAGGCCTCTGAGCAACTCTCTCCAGGTGAGAGAGTGTGTTGAGGAGGTGAGTTCTCCTGGAAGGAGTCCCGTAGCTACTACAGAGCTTTGAGAATTCTGGTCTGGGCTGTTGTTGAAGCCCAAGGTAAGGGAGGTGGAGCAGTCGATGGACTGTGTGATAGTGAAGGTGTATACTCCTGGGGTGGGACAAACATGTGGTGAATGAGAGTCTATGAGCAGTGGGCGTAAGTTGCTCCTAGGAGAGAATCCTTCCTCTTAACTATGTGACTTTCCTATTGACCTTACCTAGCCTAGGAATCCCTTGCTAGTGGAGTTTAGTCCCAGCTCGGGGGTCACCTACTACTGAGAGTGATGAGCAGTGTGGTCTAAGGCTGGGAGGTTCATGGAAGGTCTGCACGCAGTTGGTGGTTTTACTCCAGTTAAAAGATAAGTATAATTTCTATGCTTAATTATATATGTTATGCATGCCTGTGACTCTTGAATGTATCATGTATTCCTTTTCATGTATGAAATACTATTTAAATCCATTTGAATCTATATGGTACCAGTAAATCTATGTTATTTTATTTAAATTCATTTAATATGCATGTTATGTATATACGTATGTTTCACGGTAGCGTTTCCCGACAGTGGTGTTGATGGTCGGGGACATTACAAGGTGATATCAAAGATAGTTTATTGAAGACCAGTTATTTGGGTAGCATTCCCCAATAGTGGTGTTGATGGTCGGGGACATTACACTACAACCCATTAGATTGCATGAACCCCATGCCAAAAATTCTTACCCCCATCCATGTCACCTCATCCACATGACTTAGAGAAAGGTTTGCTTGGGAAACATAGATTGTACAATAGTGAGTGAATATGAAAACTAGTTTGGAAAATTGTATATTCAAACTATGATGGATTTGTTTCCTACAAATGCAGTTCTTCGTCTCCTTTACAAGAATTCATTTGATGGATTTTTTTTTTCATTTTGAAGGACAAGAATCTTACCACCTTGGCACAAGCCAAAGAGTACAATGCATAAATTGAAGAGAACCACCTTGAGTCAAAAGTTGATCCATTTCAGTATCCCTGTACTAAGGCAGAGACAAAAAATAAGGCTTCCAGTAGCAGTGCTCCTGATCTAATTTTCTTATTGAATCAGAAGATAGATTAGATGAGTACTCAGTTTGTCCAGGAACATAATCAAATCATGGGTCAATTGATCACTTTGGAAATAAATCAGTCTGCCTCTAGACCTCAGTTTGCTAGACAATAGAGAGATGCCATGGGTTGGAAACCAAGGCCTCAACAAGAGGCAAAGTCCCTTGATACATTGAACCTAGTTGGAATGGTCAATGCAAAGAAAAAACCATGGTGATATCCATGTAAAAAACCTCACCGAGAGGATGAATCTCCCCGACAAGATGAAGACTCTCCCGACAGTACGAACTTCATGGATATGATTTGTAACTTCCAAGAGGAGGTCACAAAGGAACATATTGATGAGGACAAAAAATTGGGGGAAAGAGAGGGAAGACTCTGGGTATTAAACCAATTGACAGATGATCAGAGAAATGAACCGAGGAAGAGAATTTTTTACACACACTAGAATAAATAAGGCTTCAGTTTCTCTGTCATAACCTTCCACTCCAACTCAACCATAGGAAATCGCTCCTCCTCCATATTCTATAGAGAAGGTGGTCCCACCACTTCCACCTCGATTACAATACTTTATTCCAAATCCAAATCCAACATAATATGAGATTTAGTTGAACATAAAAGTTGCAACCATGTTTGGGAAGTTGAAGATGACGGTCTTTGTAACATAAATATTAAAAATTCCTTTTGTAAGAAGGGAAATATTGAAGTTATTACAGGTACCAATTGAGAAGGAGGATCGACCAATTATTTTGAACACTATGTATATTGATTGGAAAAGGGACAACAACCCTCCTTTCTATCTTTCCTTGGGCATGAATGGCCTCCACCTAAACAACTGTATGCTAGATTTTGGGGCCTCAAAAAATGTCATGTCATTGAAGGTAATGGAACAACTTTGCTTGAAGACAACCCAACCATACGTAAATCTATGCGGCATTGATTATAAGAGGTTCAAGGTTTATGGACTATGTGATAATGATGAGGTGTTCTTGATTGATTTTCCGCATATCAACCTCCTTATGAATATAGTAATAATTGATGTCCCAGACATTTGGGGGATACTCTTATCAAAGAGTCGTTTGCTGCTCTTGGAGGTTTCCTTAGCATGGAGCTCACCCATGCACACATTCCCATGGGGATGGAACCTTGAGGTATTATATCGTCGAGAGTGAGATGGCAAGCATGTGATAGATCTCAACAGTCCTGATTATACAAATGAGGATGAGTTTGATGAGGTTCCAGACACCATCGAGTATGATCCACGAGATTTACCTTTCATGCAGGATGACTGTATAGTTACGCTGCTCCCTAGGATAGATGAGTACAAAGAAATGCTTGTTAAGTTCCAATGGAAAGATCTAGGGTGCATCCAGATATTTAAGAAAGAAGATAATAAGGACAAAGAATGTGAAGAAGCCATAAAAAATGCAGTCAACATAGGGACTCCTTCGTATCCTTACATCACGAATATACCTTACATCAACTACAATGAAGGAATTCTTGCGTTCATGTGGGACAAGAAGAAGGGAAAGCCTAAATATGACCAGAAGGATAACAACACTTGGCTTGGCCCTTATATCATCAAGAAGAAGTCTAAGAAAGAGAAGTACTATTTGACATCTTTGGACGGGAGAAAGATGCCATTACTAGTAGATGTGTCTCTTCTCTGGCCCTACGTTCAGGGAACTTGAATTCTTTAGGGCCCAAAGCCCCAGTTAAGTAGGTAGATCATTTTTGTATTTCCTGCATTTTCATCTTGATTGCTCATGGTAGATTAGTTGCATTTCATATTTTATTTTGCTCTACTTTCATATTGATTTCATGTTTAGTTTATAATTTTTGAAAAATGCTAAATTGTTTTGTTCTAGATTAGCTGTCATTTTGGTTTTGATATATATGGGCGAAGGGTGATAGAACCACCTTGGATTTTATAATTTTATGTTTCAGTGTAGGCACAGGTCAACAAATATATGTTGCATTTCTCATGCACTCTACGACGAGTACATGTCCCAAAGTAGGATCTAGATGTTATCCCCAACTCCTAAGTATAACTAAGGAGATGATGTCTCGAGGCCCTCAAGTTGTAGACATGGAGTACTGAGAGACAAATTGACCAACAATGTCCACTTGCATAGATTAATTCCCACCTCACCACCACAATTCCAATCTCATCACAACATTATCCACCACATAAGTAGGCTTCCAGAAGACTTTGGATCTTTCTCCATGAGGTACAAGTCAAGTATTATGGTGAGTTTCATTTAAATATTTGAGGCATTTGAGTTTGTTTCATTTTAAACTGTTTTTTTTTATTATGTAACATTTTCTTGGACATTGTGCTCTTTGCCTTGTTTCACTTTGGTAGTTGACATTGCGCCCTAGTAAGTAGGTCACCCTTAGGGATATGTTTGCTACTGGGAGGTCCTCTTGGTGAGTCATCATGCCAGTCTTGACCATACTTGTCACTTTCCACACTTCATCCCCTTATCTCCTTAATTTTCGGGATTTTTGGGTGTACTAACCCAAGAGGGGGTTGTCCCTCATTTCATGGGAAGAAGGGTCTGAAGGCCCAGAGGCTTGTAGCTAGAAAAATATAAAATCCAATCATTAAACTTTTATATTCTCACCTAAGGATCCCAAGGACAATGAAATGTCTCTCGTAAGAAATTGATGGGGTCCATGAAAAATAACTAATACAAAATTCCAACCAAGGAAGAGCATATGTGGGCACTATTTTTAATGCTTAGGTAGAAGCCCCACACATGTTTTCATCTTGGCGAAGCATGATGTGAATTGGGTAGAGTCAAGGTGGGCACTATTTTTCATGCTTAGGTAGAAGCCCCACCTTGGATTCAACCTAGAAACATCCTAAAAGAATAAAAGGAAATAAATGGGCTTGGAAAAATGTTTCATTGAAAACGAAGGTGCAACACACCCTCTGCAAAGGCACCCATAAATGAGATACCACAACCCCTTGTATGTCATGAAACCCATGCCCAAAAGTATTAAACCCATCCATTTCACCTCATCCACATGAATTAGAGAAAGGTCCACTTGGGAAACACTCCTAAACTTGAGGTACGATTCACCCAATAGGTTTCTTTGTCAACCCTCCCATACCTAAACTTGGAAAATTGCATAGGGTCTTTGAGCACTTATTTATTTTTATGAGGTAGTTTGGATGTACATGCTTAGATGGCTCTTTTATTGATTTTATTTACTCATCATGATGCATTTGAATTGATATCCTTGGAGGGCGTATTTATTGTCTTTGCAGGACTTAGTTGGTGGACAGATTTGGAAGAACAAGCCTAGCTTGGGCTTCCTTGGGGCTTGAATCCCACAGCTTGGATACAATGGACCACACACCTGATGAAGATGATATCATTTGGATGCCTGAGAAGATACCATGGATGAAATAACCTACCCCTTTGCCAGCCCAATGATTTACTCTTGAGGCTAAAACGTCATTTTTAAGGAGGTTGACGTCACCCTGGGGCCAGGGTTATGGTGGTGTTGTTGTTGTTGCTGCTTAACACTTGGCATGTTTTGATGAGAGGAGGTTTGGATTGAAGGAGCAAGACCTAGCGCTTGAGAGGGATGCCCTAGAAGGCCCAACAACTTCCATCTTCTACTCCAAAGACTTGCAAAAAGTGCCAAAAAGTTTCCCTAGGAGGGTGACGTCTTACTTTTAGGGTTTCTTTCATGTACAAATTATGAATTAAATATTATTATTATGTAAAAGGGGAAAAGTAAAGGAAATATTTACTCCTTACTTTGTGGTTTACCCTTGTATGTGGACAAATTATGTTTAAGAGGTTGATATAAATAGAGATCAACCTCATTTCATTTTTATCATAACTCTCTCACTTGAGAGAAGACATATTGGCTGAAATTTGAGCCCTCTTGGGAATTTTTGGTATCTCTCTCTTGTGAAAATTCTTCTTGGTGAATTCTTGAGATAAAGTGGTGCGCCCCTCCTTAAGGCTTTGTTCTTTCTCTTGGATGGTAATTTTCTTGGTGAACTAGGGTTTGATCTCTCTCTCTCTAGGAATCAGTAAGGAAAAACTGCATTTGTTAGTTCTTTCTTGCTTATTCTTGGTCATTGTTGGTTGAAGTCCTAGGAGGAGTATGTTGTATACACCCTCCATTAATATTCATCTTATTTGCTAAGTTTATAAGTCATTTTTGGAAAGGGTTTCTAGGAGAAGTACAAGTGTGTACACCCTCCTAGATTTACCCTAGTTTGATTGGCATGCCCTAGGGAGTAAGAGGATTTACACCACTAGGGATATTGTTGATCTATTTTTTTTTTTAAAGACTCCATTCACCCATTTTTAAAGGCACTAATATGAAGTTTTGCATTGGAGAAATAAATCGTTTTCCTTGGTAAACCTGATTTAATGAGATGTTAATCGTGTTCAAGCTGGAAATGCTTCTACATGATAAGATCTTGTGAAGGCCACTAGGACATATTTATTGGCTTGGTATTCTTAGAGTTATAAATCATTAAAATATACAACCATTTGGGCTGCAACAAATGTTTCTTTTTCTTACTGATAAATCACATATCAACCATCAAAATTGCTAATAATTTGTCAGAATAATCTACTAATCCTAGCGCATCTTTTGGGTGGATTTTTGGCAAGTTTTGGTGGCTGATTATTCTTCTCTATCAACTTGTTTTCTAAATATGTAAGGCTAAATAATATCTCTGTTGTAATATTTTCTTACAACCTTGTTTCATTGCTAAAGTATTGTGCTCTTGTACTAGAGTTATACCAGTGTTTAGCTAGCTTATCTCTTGCATCATTTATCAAAATTTTAGCATTTTTTTAGAAGCCCTAACAACTATTTACTTGTTGATATATATATTTGTTGACTGCTACAAATAGGTTCAACAATCTTAACTTTCTTGTCCACCTAACATATAGCTTGCATACTTGGATTTTCTTATGTCTCGGGCAGGTACTATCATCGTCCACAGGTGCTTAAACTTCTTGGAAACCATTGACCACTACCGAGACTCATTTCCAAGCCTTATTCCATCTAGAAACTTGACTTATAAGGGAATCCATTCATAAGTACCACTTTCCATATCATTTACCCCTAAGGTAACCTGGGATCCCCCCCTTGAGGTGATCATTTCACCTCTAAAGTGATGGGAGTATCTATATGAGGTGACAGTGGGTAGGTATTCCCTAAGTTGTCTCTATCTTGTGGACTGGATCAGGATTTTCCCAACCTACAACCTGTGCGATAAGATTTTGGCATCAGCATTGGGGAAGATTTTGAATCCTCTTTTGTTCCCTAACGAAACTTTGGAAAGCTATCCCAAAGCCATTTCCTAGCTTGCATGGTGAATCCACTTGAAGGACGTTCCCCTTCCACTCTTGATGATCCCTCCTTGAAGCTCATCTTGCGACTCCATCTTCCCAGAATCCGGCTTCCCTTAAGACATTTCCCCCATGGATATTCAAACCTTCTAAGTTTTACTGGAGAAGACCTCCTCTCAATTCTCCCATTGTCAAAACCCTTTTCCATGGTACCCTTCCCCTTGCTCCAATGACTCACCCCTGGGAGAAATACCTTTATAAACCCATGAACATGGCCACCATCCTTGGATACCCCAACATAATGCTGACAGAGTCTCATAAATGGTTGCCAAAGATTCTAGGAAATAATGTGGTCACTATTGATGATCATCTCTATGCCATAGGTCGAGACATGGAAAATGAAGAAGTGGAACATAAGGATGTAGCAATGAAGCTACTTTCTTCATCATTGACCGAGGATTCTTTGAGATGGTTCAGAGGGCTCTGTGATAATCACATAGCATATTATGTAGACTTTTCCAAGCTATTCAAGAATAGATGGACAACTAAGAAAGATAATGGGTGCTCATAGCTAAGTTCAATTAGATAAAGAAGAAGCAGAATGAGACAATGAGTGAATTTGAAAACAGGTTTGACAAATTGTATAGTCAAATTCTGACATATTTGCGTCCTGTAGATGCAATTGTTCGTCTCCTTTACATGAATGCATTAGATGGGAAGTTACGTTTCATTCTGAAGGAAAAGAATCCTACCACCTTGGTACAATCCAAAGAGTACAATGCATAAATTGAAGAGAAACTCTTGACTCAAAGGTTGATCCTTTTTAGTATCCCCATACCAATGCAAAGACAAAGAATAAGACTTCCAGTAGCAGTTCTCCTAATCCAATTTCCCTCTTGACTCAGAAGATAGATTAGATGATTACTCAGTTTGTCTAGGAACATAATCAAATCATGGGTTGATTGCCCAGTATGGAAAGAAATCAATCTACCTCCATACCTCAGTTTGATAGATAGAAGAGATATGCCATTGGTTGGAAAATAAAACCTCAACAAGAGGAAAAATCCCTTGATACATTGAACCTAGTTGGAATGGTCAGCGCAGAGAAGACACCATGGTGTTATCCATGTCAAGAACCTCACCGAGAGGACGAATGTCCTCAACAAGACGAATACTCTCTCGACAATATGAACTTCATGGATATGATTTGTAACTTCCAAGAGGAGGAGGTCACACATCAACATATTGATGAGGCCAGAAGATAGGGGGAAAGAGAGGGAAGACTGTGGGTATTAAACCAGTTGAAAGATGATCAGAGAAAGGAACTGAGGAAGAGGGAATTTTTGACATTCACTAGAAGAAACAAGGTTTCAGTTCCTCCATCACAACCTTCCACTCCACCTTAGCCACATGCAATCAATCCTCCTCCATCTATAGATAAGGTGCTCCCACCACTTCCACCTCCAGTACATTAGTTTCTTCCAAAGCCAATTCCAACAAAAGATGAGATCCAGTTGAACATAGAAGTTGCAAGCATGTTTGGGAAGTTGAATATGACGGCCCTTGTAACAGAAATGTGCAAAATTCCTTCTGTGAGAAGGGAAATATTGAATTTATTAAGTGTACCAACCGAGAAGGAGGATCCTCCAATTATTTTGAACACCTTGTATATTGATCGGCAAAGGGACAACAACCCTCCTTTCTATCTTTCCTTGGGCATGAATGGCCTCCACCTAAACAATTGTATGTTGGATTCTAGGGCCTCAACAAATGTCATGTCATTGAAGCTAATGGAACAACTTGGCTTGAATATGACCCAAACATATGGAAACGTGTGTGGCATTGATTCTAAGAGTGTCAAGATTTATGGACTATGTGAGAACGTTGAGGTATTCTTAATTGATTTTCCGCATATCATCCTCATGAATATAGTAGTAATTAATGTCCAAGAGGCTTAGGGGATACTCTTATTGAGGAGTTGGTATGTTTCTCTTGGAGGTTTCCTCAGCATGGACCTCACCCATGCACACATTCCCATGGGGGATGGCACTTTTTAGGTATTATATAGTCGAGAGTGAGCTGACAAGCATTTGATGGATCCCAAAAATCCCGATTATACAAGTGAGGATGAGTTTGATGAGGTTCCAGACACCATCAAGTATGATCCACAAGATTTAAATTTCATGTAGGAGGATTGTATAGATACACTGCTCCCTAGGAAAAATGAGTACAAAGAAACGCTTGTGAATTTCCAAGGGAAAGTGCGAGGGTCCATCCAAATATTGAAGAAAGAAGATAATAAGGACAAATAATGTGAAGAAGCCATAAAAAATGCAGTCAAAATAGGGCCTCCTTCATATCCTTACATCGAGAATATACCTTACATCAACTACAATAAAGGAAGTCTTACGTTCATGTGGGACAAGAAGAAGGGAAAGACTAAATACGACCAAAAGGATAACAACACTTGACTTGGCCCTTACATCATCAAGAAGAAGTCTAAGAAAGAGAAGTGTTATTTGACAGTTTTGGATGGGATAAATATGCCATTACGAGTAGATGGGTCTCTTCTCTGACCCTACATTAAGGGAATTTGACTCCTTCAGGGATCAAGGCCCCAAGTAAGTAGGTAGATAATTTTTATTTCCTACATTTTCATCTTGATTTCTCATGGTAGCTTAGCTTCATTTCATATTTCATTTTTCTCTACTTGCATATTGATTTCATGTCTAGTTTAGAAATTTTTGAAAAATGCTAAAATTTACTTTTCTAGATTAGTTGTCATTTTGGATTCAATATATATGGGTGAAGGGTGATAGAACCACCCTGGATTTTACGTTTTTATGTTTTAGTGTAGGCACAGCTCCACCAGGAGATGTTGTCATTCTCATGCACTCTACGATGAGTACATGTCCCAAATTAGGAGCCAGATGTTATCCCCAACTCCTAGGGATAACTAAGTAGATGATGTCTCTAGGCCCTCGAGTTGCATACATGGAGTACTGAGAGACAACTTGACCAACAATGTCCACTTGCAAAAACAAAAACCCACCACACCACCACAGTTTCAGGTTCATCATGACGGTATCCACCACATCAGTTGGCTTCCGAAAGACAATGGGTCTTTCTCCATGAGGTAAAAGTCGGGTATTATGGCAAGTTTCATTTCAATATTTGAGGCATTTGATTTTGTTTCATTTTAAACTATTTTTTGGTTATGTAACGTTTGCTTAGAAATTATGCTCTTTTCCATCTTTCACTTTGGTGGTTGACATTGCTCCCTAGTAAGAGGGTTGCACTTAGGGATAGGTTTTCTACTGGGAGGTCCTCTTGACGAGTCATCATGCCATTCCTGAACATACTTGTCACTTTCCACACTTCATCCCCTCATCTCCTTACCTTTTGGGATTTTTGGGTGTACTCACCCAAGAGGGGGTTGTCCCTCATTTCCTAAGAAGAAGGGGTTGAAGGCCTAGAGGCTTGTAGCTGGAAAAAGATAAAATCCAGTCATTAAACTTCTATATGCTTGCAAAGGAATCCCGAGGAAAATGAAATGTCTCTCGTAAGAAAATAATGGGACACATGAAAAATAACTAATACAAAGTGCCAACCAAGGAGGAGCATGTTTGTGCACTATTTTTAATTCTTAGGTAGAAGCCCCACATAGGTTTTCAACTTGGGGAAGCATGATGTGGCCATGGTCGAGTCAAGGTGGGCACTATTTTACATGCTTAGGTAGAAGCCCCACCTTGGCTTCAACCTAGAAACATCGTAAAAGAATAAAAGTCAATAAATGGGCTTGGAAAAAGGTTGCATTGAAAATTAAGGTGCAAAACACCCTCTACAAAGGCACCCATAAATGAGATACTAAAACCCCTTGTATGTCATGAACCCCATGCCCAAAATTATTACCCCCATCCATGTCACCTCATCCACATTCTTTAGAGAAAGTTATTCTTGGGAAAGACTCCTAACATTTAGGTATGATTCACCCAATAGATCACTTTGTCAACCCTCCCATACCTAAAGTTGGAAAATCGCATATGGTCTTTGAACACTTGTATATTTTGATGAGGTAGTTTGGATGTACATAATTAGATGGATATTTTATTGATTTGATTTACTCATCATGGTGCATTTGAATTGATATCCTTGGAGGGCATATTTATTGTCTTTACAGGACCTAGTTGGTGGACTAATTTGTAAGAACAAACCTAGATTGGGCTTCCTTGGGGCTTGAATCCCATTGGTTGGATACCATGACCCACAAAATGGACGAAGATGTTATACTTTTGAGGCTTGAGAAGACAGCATGGATGACATAAATCATCCCTTGGCCAGCCCAACGATTTACTGTTGAGGCTAAAACGTCACTTTTAAGGAGGTTGGTGTCACCCTAGGGCTGGGGGGTTGGTGGTGGTGTTGTTGCTACTTGAAACTTGGCACATTTTGATGAGAGGAGTTTTGGATTGAAGGAGGAATACCTAGAACTTGAGAGGGAGGCAGTATAAGGCCCAAAAAATTCCATCTTCTACTCTGATGACCTGCAAAAAGTTCCAAAAACTTTCCCTAGGAGGGTGACATCTTACTTTTAGGGTTTCTTTCATGTGCAAATTATGAATTAAATATTATTAATATGTAAAAGGGGAAAAGTAAAGGAAATGTTTACTCCTTACTTTGTGGTTTACCCTTGTATGTGTACAAATTATGTTTAGGAGGTTGATATAAATAGATATCAACCTCATTTCATTTTTATCATAACTCTCTCACTTGAGAGAAGACATATTGGCTGAAATTTGCGCCCTCTTGAGAATTTTTGGTATCTCTCTCTTGTGAAAATTATTATTAGTGATATTTCTTGGTTAATTCTTGAGATAAAGTGGTTCTCCCATCTATAAGGCTTATGTTCTTGCTCTTGGATGGTAATTGTCTTAGTGAACTAGGGTTTGATCTATCTCTCTCTTGGAATTGGTAAAGAAAATATGCATTTGTTAGTTCTTTATTTCTTATTCTTGGTCATTTTTGGTTGAAAACCTAGGAGGAGTATGTTGTATACACCCTCCATTAAGATTCATCTTATTTGCTAAGTTTATAAGTCATTTATGGAAAGGGTTTCTAGGAGAAGTACAAGTGTGTACACCCTCCTAGAGTTACCCTAGTTTGATTGGCATTCCTTAGGGAGTAAGATGATTTACAACTCGAGGGATATTGTTGATCTAACTTGTGTTTTAAAGACTCCATTCACCCATTTTTAAAGGCACTAATCTGAATTTTTGCATTGGAGAAATAATTTTTTTTCCTTGGTAAACGTGATTTAGTGAGATATTAATCTTGTTCAAGTTGGAAACGTTTCTGCATGATAAGAGTTTTTCAAGGCCACTAGGGACTCTTGATTGGCTTGGTATTATTAGATATTAAAATCATTAAAATATACATACATTAATGCTGCAACAAATCTTTCTTTTTCTTACTGACAACTCACATATAAACCGTAAAAAATTTATAATAATTTGCTAGCATAATCTACTAATCCTAGCACATCTTTTGGGTTGATATTTGGAAAGTTTTGGTGGATAATTTTTATGTTGTAACAACTTTTTTTTCTACATCCATAAGGATGAATAATATCTCTTCGGTACTTGTTTCTTACAACCTTGTTTCATTTCTAAAGTCTTGCGCTCTTGTACTACAATTATACTTGTGTTTAGCTAGCTTATCTCTTGCATCATTTATCAGACTTTTAACATTTGTTTAGAAACCCTAAAAACTATTTACTTGCTGATATATATATTTTTTGACTGCTGCAAATATGGATAGAAATATTAACTTGATTTTCCACCTAACATATAGCTTGCATACTTGGCTTTTCTTGTGTCTCAGGCATGTACTATCACCGTCCGCATGTGCTGAAACTTATTGGAAACCACTGAAATTTACGGAGACTCATTTCAAATCCTTCTTCCATATAGCATATTGAACTATAAGGGCATCCATTCATAAGTACCACTTTCCATCTCTTTTCCCCCTAGGGTCACCCAAGACTCCCCCCTTGAGGTGATCACTTCACCTCTAAAGTGACGAGAGTACCTATCTAAGGTGACGGTGGGTAGGTATTCCCTTAGTTGTCACCATATTGTGGATTGGGTTGGGCTTTTCCCAACCTACAACCTGTGTGATAACATACATCATTTTTATTTTACTTTTGAACATTACTAAGGCCAATTTTTTTATTTTTTTTTCACATTATGGACCTCATTTTCTTTCATTTTGGTTTATAATTTTTAAACACATTACACATATCATTTACACTATGCTCTAGAGTGCATCTTGTTTCTCCCGGTGCAATCATTCTCGATGTATAAATTAAATTAAAGATTATATGACTTTCCATTGACACTTGGACATAATATTTGTATTGACATCAATCAAGAAGTTCTAAATATCTTTAAAGACTACAAGCCTTGTCATTGCCCGATAATGAATTATGAATATTGTGGATTAATATAGAAAAAAAATTAATATCATGTTGATATGTGTGATATTGATTGAGATGTACTAAATTTCTTCAAAGTTTGTAGGACTTAGCACTATCCACAAGGGACTTGGATTTTTGTCAATCAATATAGAAACTTGGATCAATAACATGTCATTTAGTGTGATAGAAATTAAGATGTACTAAATCATTTCAAATATAATTTAGGACTTTGCATTGCCCATAAGGGATTGATATTTCCATTGAGCGATATAGTAGCATCCATCAATATCATTCCTCTACTCCATAATCTGAGAGTAACTCCTCTACTCCATCATGGAAACAACTTCATCTACAACTGAGAGTGGCTCAATCACTGATACTGAAGGTAGCTCTTCTTCTTTCATGGAGGTAACTCTATATTTTATTGTATTCATGTCTCCATGACCCAACTAGTGTGTTGCACTAACTTCCACTCAATTTTAAATATGGGGATTTCCCCCCCTGCATCTCATACTATATATGAATCATGGTTTTTTTGGTTGTCTTCATGAATACTGGAACTATTTCTTCAATTACTGGAGTAAGTGTCTCGTCATAGTATTCTCCATATTGTTGGGAGAATCACATGGACATGCATCAGTATTTGTACATCTGCAACATGCTTGATCCGTTAGATCAATCTTGAAAGTCAATACTAACTTCTCTTCTAGTCTCACGAAAAAATCTATATCCTAGTCTTTCTGACTGGCTTCCTTATCTGTCACTGAAACAAGGGAATCTTCCCAGGAGATTTCATATCTCCTAGAAGTTTCTAAAGATATGATCTAGTCTTCTCATGGAATCTATCTCCCAATCCTGGAAGTTGTCTCTTCATCTGATCATTTTTTAGATTAGGCTTACTCTTGATTTCTTCTGAGTCTACAAGGACTTCATCATCTCTTACAGGGTATACTTGGTATTGAATACCAATTCTAAATATGAAAAGTTGATTCGAACTTCAAGTGAATTCTTCTTCCTATCAAGGTGGCTTCATTATCCTTTGAACAAGTCTATTGTGAGTTCTTGTTCTAATGTTTGGTCATCTTTGGAGCCTTCTGCGCCTTACAATAAATCTACATATGAGATACTTTGGATCTCAAAATATCTTCTTCTTCATATTCTTTGGTACATGAATGTATATGGCCATGTACACAGTCTTTTTCATGTCCCATCTAATCTGTTTCCTTTTGCAACCTTCACTATAGCTTCCTCAAGGTTATCACCTGTGACCTGAAACAAGGTCAACCAAAAAAAAAGAAATAATAATACTCCTTTGATGAGAATGAAATAATATCAAAAATAATCATCGCAGTAGCTCCTTTAGAGCTATCACTTGTCACTTGTCTTAAGAAAAGATCAAAAGTAAGAAATACAATACGAAATGAGATCAACGCTCTTCTAGTGTTGTGATCAAACACGCTCTTCTAGTGTTGTGATCAAACATTCCTCCATCGTAACATGGGACCAAAAAAATAAGTTTCTCCTAGAGGAGATGTTAGTTATATGATTACAATAATCATTTATATCAATATGCTCACATGCTACTAAGTATGCTATCTTCAATTATGAGGTAGCTATCAAACTTGGCATGTGCAAGTTTGAATCTTATCAACTTAATGAATCAAAACTGTAACCTGAAGTCTTTTTCCTCAAGAATGAGTGTTGTTTCTTTTCTTCCAAGTATCCTTCACTCAAGATGACAAGTGCTTTCTTCAACCTGTTCTCTGTACTAAGACAATATGCTATTTTGACAGAAATCTAAGTTAGAGAATAAACTCTAATCTCAATCTAACACCTTGACTTTAATTTTGACCAAGGTTTAGTATGATGGTCATAAATTCAACATATAATATAGATGTTCATAAGGTCAATATAATGTCACAACAAATAGATGCATATTAGAATGATCAAACCAAGGGTGCATTATTCCTCTGAATGGGTTGGATCTGAGATCCTTCTAGATCCATGACAAAAGATCCCTTCTCCTTCAAGTACCCTTTAGAATAATAATGTAGTTTAAACATGTGTAAGTACATACCTATGATAGTGTCTTGCTAGAGTAAGGTGCACTATGACAGTAAAACAACAGTCCTAATGCTTCACAACTTTTACTGCAATTGGTTCTGCAACTGCAACTGCAACTTAAGGTTTTATGAGGAAACCCTAATTTTTCAACCTTCGATTTTGGAAATTCTGATCCAGGGACTAGATGTGTTGGGCTAAGGTGAGTAGGCTGGTGCAGTCATATTTCAAAAAATCCAATTTTTACCCCTTGAAACTTGACCTGCAGAAATCTGGACTTGTACTTCTGGTACTGGTTTTGGTTTTCTGGTACTTTTGGTTTTCTAGTTTTCTGGTACCAGTCAAAACTAGGGTTTGACCTTCCGAAGGCTCTATCCATTGAAAAAGTGTGCTCAAGCTGCCAAAATATTCACTAGGGTAGGGCACACATTTCTAGATGTTTTTAGGAAAAAATTCCTCTCCAACAAAAAACCCTAATTTTCTTGTATGACAAAAATGACATTTTTGCTTATCCAGTGAAAGGTGTTCTCTTCAACTTAGCTCTAATAACATGTTAAGTTTTGAGCTATTATTAGGTTTCTTTTCAATTTACTAGATAAAAATATCATAGGTAGGATAACTGAGAGAAACATAATCACAAGATACACAACATATATCCTTGGAAACCCTCATGGGGGAGAAAAGCTAGCAAAACTTCCTTAATATAGATAGCCAATACAAAGCCAAGACAATAAACCAAAACACTAGAGAATATCCAACACTGAGAAATGTGCCTCTCTCTTCCTTCTTCTCCCAACTCCAACTACCAAACTTGCACACGGGATGAGCGAATGAGTGAGTGTATTAATGAGGCATTGACTTCCTTTATTTATACAAACTAGCAGGTGCTGAAAAGGTGTCTCTTCACTGGGCAGGGCCGACTTGTCTTATTAGTGGTTAAAATCACTTTAATTAGCTCGGGGTAGACTTCTCAATTTGCATAATATATTTAGGGTTTGACCAATCCAAAAAACGGGATTTGGTCAATTACAATGCCCGACATGATAAATCCACAAAAGGGGATTGATCAAATGAATAATAACTCAATAATAAATAGAATACTCTTTGCAATTTCAATATTTCAACACATTCCATTATCCTTGCTTCATTCTTTGGGGATTATGTAAGAGTATTAAGTTTATGGTTTCTATTTATCCAAAATACAACTATTCCTTCATAAACCTTTCAACCACAATTGAAATACTTGAATCAAAGAAAACTAAGATCTTTAGTTCAAATGACTCGTTAGTATATTAAAGGTGTAAAGCAACAGACAACTCATTATTCACCTTGTAGCAGGGGTTGATACGAAACCTCCTCGAAAAAATTATCCCTTCTCTGTTTATAGCATAAGTGGGCAGCCAAAGGTTTTTGTGAAGGTTTTTTTATTGGTGTGCCTCTAAGGTACTGTTAGCAGCATGATTTTCATAGCTAGAGTTAGAGGTTTTTCCAATGTTTTCAAAGTGATGACATGAACTTGGTAAAATCAAGGAATTCCTAGAAGAGTCATAGGTTAGGGTGAATATCATGTCAAAAGGTATTATGGTTCATCATCACCTTTCATAAGGTTAGAAAAGGAACAATCATGACACCCCATGTCATTGGTATCATTGCAAATTTCAAAATAATACTTGTTGTGCAAGTTTGTTGCGCAAAGGCTTTTGCTTCTTTCATTTGTTGCATGTTGCGCAGAGGATTTTTTTGCACAGAAGGTGTTGTCGCGTAGAGGATGTTGTTGTGCAGAGGATGTTGTCACACAGAAGATGTTGTCGTGCATAAGATGTCGTCGCATAGAGGATGTTTTCACGTAGAGGATGTCGTGCAGAGGATGTTGTCGTGCAGAAGATGTTGTCGCACAAAAGATGTCGTCGCATAGAGGATGTTGTTGCACAGAGGATGTTGTCGCATAGAGGATGTTGTCGCACAGAGGATGTCGTCACACAGAGGATGATGTCGCACAGAGGATGCTATCGGGCATAAGATGTTGTCGCACAGGGGATGTTGTTGCACAAAATATGTCTCGCATAGAATATGTCATCGCGTAGAAGATATCTTCACGTAGAATATGTCATCACGCAGAGGATTCTGTCGCGTAGAAGATGTCATCGCGCAGAGGATTTTCCTACGCACAAGATATAGGGTGTGTTGCATAAATGACTGTTTTAGTGGTAAAATTCAAGATTTGTTTCTGACCAACTGGAGAGGAATTTTGAAAATCCCCTAGAGTTTTTTGTCGAGGAAAAACTAAATAATAAAAAAATCATTCAAATTTGTAAAAGGTGTCACAGATTGCGATATTGGAACGAATATTTGAGCCCTATTTTTCAGCTTTCACGATTTCCTGTTTGAGACATGTTTTTGAGACACATATTCCAGCCAGCTGGAGATGAATTTCATGGAAACAAGAGACTATTTTATTCAGAACGATCTTACCTACAAAAACCTCTCTCATTTTTTATTTGTGAGATATGATGTCATCTTTAACACCTATTTTCCTAGTTTGTTGCGCAATCCGCTGCGTTTTTTGTTGTAGGTTACTGATGTGTAGAAAAATTGTTGTGCAGGGGTGACAAAGTGTCCAGCAGTGTGCATGATGACTTATCACAACCATATGGTCGAATTTTGATCATGATCTATGATTGTAAAGAATATTTGGGTTATGATTATGATTTGGCAAAGTCGGGTTTTCTATTTTTAGTAAATCCCTTGAAGTTATTGTTCTCTTTCAAAGAAACCAGATCCATGATTCTAGGAGGTGGTAGTTTGACCCTAACAACCAAATGTGGCATTATTTTTCTATATAAGGGGGTCATTTTGATGTAAATGGGGTTGGAATTTCAGTCAAAGAAGCTATTGGACTATGTAATATTTTCTCGAACATTTATTATGAGTTAATGCAGAAGTACATGGCTTCCATGAAGCAGAGATTCATTATAGTCTTGTTCTCAGTGTGTTTTCCCGTTAATGTTTTCCCTCATTATTGTTTGTTCTCTTCCATTATTTGACTGAGAGTATATGTTTGGAATTCATCTTATCTGATGCTCCATTCATGCAATGAATACTTGTTTATGTTTGGATTTCATGTTCATAAATCATCTATATTCGGTGTTGTTTACATGGCGATCTATATTCCCTTTATGTTTCTTCTTCTAAAGTTATATTGAGAACTCATCCTTTGCTATATTCTCTCAATGTGATGGGTTTTCCCCTTCTATTTTCGATTTCCATATCAATACTTATTATTTACTGAAAAACATCACTTACCTTGCCTTACTGAAAAAACATCACTTACCTTGCCTATGTTTTCAGAAAGCACACAATCAACCATTAACTCAATATCTTTAAGCTCAAAATTTGATTCCATTTCCCAACGGTTTCTTCCTTGTTTTTCCTACCAACCCTTTTAAAACAAAACAAACTTGTCCTATTGCATAATCTGACCTCGGTGCCTTTATTGATGAAACCCTAGAGTTATTACTACCATGACATCTAAGAGATCCTCTCTGGTTTGAAGGGTCAAAATCCAACCTAAAGTTGCCGGTAGGTTACCTTGGCATTTATTTTATGCAACCCAAAGAAATTACCGAAGCATTAGGTACATACACCCCTGTGCACACAAATAAATAATTCCTTGGATCTTACCTATTTAGGAGAACCTTCACCCATTATAATAAAAAAACAAGCACCAAATAAATCTCCCCGGTACCATTGAACATTACGACCCGATGCATATCGCTTTTGTCTAGTGCACCGAGGTAGGGTAAAATAAATCAAAAAATCACCAAACCAATTTTCATTATTACACTTCATTTTGTTCTTAGAAACTCTCTGAAGAGAACCAATGCTCACTCTTTTTCCAAGACCTCCTTATTTCCAGTGCTCTACAGTGACTTCAAAAACTCCACGAGTAGATTCCACAAATTTCCAAATTTTGCAAAACATCGTGAATTTTCATTTCTTATCAACAGTCAAACCATGCCTCCTCAAGATAGAAGAGCCCAAGTAAATTGTTTACTACCTTCGTATTTGCATTTTCATTGAATTAAAAATTGAAATTGGCTTGAAATTTGGTCGTTGTTTTTTTTCAATTCTGCATGGTGTGATTGAGCGCTTTGGCTTGCCCTGAAGCAGTGCATCATGTTCGTAAATATATAGGAAGAATCACCAATGGTGTGTACAATATAAACATATGCATCGATGTCGTTCACAGAATAACACTGCGACAAATTTAAAAAATATGCATAATAGTGCATTTTATGTGACGCTTTATCCTTGGTTTGATATAAAACACAACACACCACTAAAAAAAGATGTATGTGCTCTAAGAAAATTGGAGCACTAGTGCTTTGAAATAAATAAATTGCATCGTTGAATTTTCATAAAAAAATAAACCTAGTGATGCACCAAATTTAACCAAATGCACCCGCGTTGTAAATAACAGGACATCGTGCCGGTTATAAAAGAATTTAGTACATCACTGTTTCATAAGAGATACCCTGTTACCAGTGTGTCCCAAAAGACATCACACCACATAAAACCAGTTAATTCTCCAATAAGATGGAGCCTCAGTGAATTCCTTTTAACCAACCACACTGCCTAGTTTTCAACAAATAAATTTATCGTAACAGTGTGTCAAGGTTCACAAAACACAACGGTTCTATTTATAGAACCACATAAAAAAAAGAATTCAACAACTTGAAATAGTAGTGCTTCTTATTGGATGACCTATTTTTGATGTGATATATAATACAATGTGCCTCTAAAAAGAATGTTATTATCCAAAAAAAATGGAGCACCAATGCGTTCACATTAACACATCGCATTGCGTAATTTCCAACACAACAATTTAACCCAGGAGTGCCCCGAAGTCCAACAAATGAATTGGTGTTGTAAAAATAACGACATCAGGCTGACATTTGAAAATTTAGTAGATCAATGCATCTTCTAGGATTCCTCATTCATGGTGTGTCCCATCATAGTAAACACATTGTTGTCATGCATAGCACAACAATGCACGACATCGTGCAGAAAATTTAAAAATTACCAAATTAGTGCATCCAAGTGGAAGCCCCATTACCGGTGTCGTGAATATCATCGCACTTCTAATGAAATATCAGTTCTCCAAGCATCAAGGAGCACTTGTGTGTTACATATACCCAAGTGCACCACCTAGTTTAAAACAAAATTGAAATGGCAAAGTGATGCGTCTTGTGGGATGCTTTGTTCCTCGTGTGTTATAGAACACAACACACTGCTAAAATACATTCTCGTGCTCCAATAACCATGGAGAATCGATGTGTTATACAAAAAACACCACCTATAGGTTCTTTGTTTATGATATAGCGCACTGAGTCAGTGCATAGTTACTATTTTTGGTGCACCAATTAATTTTCCACATTGTTTTGAAAAGATAAATGAATTTTCTCTTTTGTTAAATACAAGTTATTTACATGTCTGTGTGTGTTTTATAATTTCAATTCATTTTATCTATATATATGTGCCTTAAAATATTTGTATGTAAATCAAATACGATGATGATGAGAGGAGGAGGAACAAAAACAACAACAATAGGTCAAAATGTACACCTTTGTACGTGAGTGGGAGGCTCGAGAGAGGGAGAAGAAGATGATCTCTCACCTTATTGCACCTCAGACACATTCCCTTTTGAGGGATGTTAGCCTCCTCAAGTTTTATGAGGAAGATACATCCCTCAAGGGGGAACTCTCCTTTTTTATAATAGTTGATCCATTGTTTGGATCATGCTCAACATGCATTCATGGTCGGTCTCAATATTTGATATCATCCCACAAAGGAGGATGCTTATTTTATCACCAAGTTGGCTAGAAGGGGAGAGATTTGGCCCTAGTTCCCTAATCTATCACCTAGTTTTGTAGGAGAGACCTGGCTGGCATATGTGCATAGATATGTCACGCCATACATTGTTTCTGCTTTGGGACTCTAGGTTGTTGGTGGTCAGATGCAAATGGATTTATTTCATATAGAGGAGGTTAGGTTCCCATGTATTATTCTCACGACACTGACACACTTTACCTCTAACGGGTAGTGCATTAGTTTCCATTTGATAAATTATGTAGATAGTTTAGTGTAGAGGCTCTAATTGATTAGGTGGATGGATCTTTCTTTGAGACAATTTTGTTTGGCGTTGGATCACTATTGCGCCATTTTAGGTGGGAGGATATTCTTCCCATTCACGTTAGAATTATTTACATTATTTTTTGAGAAGTTTCATGCCACTCGAGCATGATTACCTATCTTTCCTCCTAGGCCTATTATTGATGCACGTATGTGCATGTGGGGGAAATTGTTTCCCAAGAGGGGCTAGCCGAAGTGGCCATGTACTCTGGTCGATAGTGGGGTATGGATTTTTTTTTTTTGAGAGGACAATCCTATCCTCAATCTTGTATACTACTTGTACATGAGGATAGATTGGAGAGGATGTCCAAACATCCTATTTACATCATCCAAGCCAAGCCACCAGATGAGCGATGTAATATTATCGTTATGTTTTGATAAATCTAATTGCATATTTTTATGTCTTATTTAATGCACATGTGATTTATTGTAACATTTTGTTTCAATTATCTGATTATTATTATCTATTTTTTTGTAGATTTTGGCACATATGTTGGGGATGATCCTCCCCAACAAGATGAGGAGATGGAGGAGGTAGTGGAGAAACAAACTCCAATACATATACCTGGAATGCCATGCAAGCTAAATCAAAGAGTCTGGATAGAGGTTGTGGATTGCCTATGTGGTCAGATGGTTAGGCGTGGAGTGGCACCCATACTAGTTCATGAGATATTACAGGTACTGGAGCTATATATGATATGGGTGATCCTTCCTCGTGACATGACATCATTGATGAATCATATTGTTGATGCCCTTGACTACATCGAGACGTTGACAGATGATAGTCATGATTCCACTCCATCTGTCTCATCATGAGACTTACCCTCATCCTCTACAACACCTGGTTCTCCTCCTCCTCCTCGTGCTTCTTCTCCATATGCATTTACACCATCCACCAATCCTCCTAATTCTCCTCCACATGTGTCTGCACCATCTACCGATCCTCCTCCACTTGTATCACCATCCACCAATCCTCTTGCTTCTCCTCCATATGTGTCTCCACCATCCATAGATTCTCCTCCTCCTCCACTTTTGTCACCATCAAATGGTCCTCTTGCTTCTCCTCCACATGTATCTGCACCATCCATCGATCCTCCTCCATTTGTGTCACCATTCACCGATCCTCCTACTTCTCCTCCACATGTGTTGGCATCCATCGATCCTCCTCCTCCTCGGCTTGTGTCACATCCACTAATACTTTTCATTCTCCTCCACATGTGTTAGTATCCATTGATCCTCCTCCTCCTCCTCCTCCTCCACTTGTGTCACCATCCATCAATACTTGGCCTTCTCCTCCACATATGTGACCATCCACCGATCATTTCCCTCATCCTTGTCCTCCTACATGTGTCACAAGCTATTGATGTTGTGGACACTATGTTCACATTTGGTGTTTCACAACTTGAAACAAAGTTATAAATTTAACGAGAAATGTGACCTCAAAACAATAACTCTAGTGCAAAAAACCCATATTTTTTTGTCAAAAACATCAAAATCAACCCCCGTTTCAAAAACTGGTGCTACTGGTAGCACCCCTTTTTTGTAGGGTGGTTAAAATTGACCATCAAATTGAAAAATGATGATGCCTATAGCACCCTTCTTATTTTTAGAGTTAAAATTGTGACTTAATTGAAACAGTGGCCCCGACGATAAAGAACTTCAAATTAGCTTGTAAATAAAAAAGTGGTATTTTATTATTAATCAACTTTATTTTATTTTTTGAATTTACATTATAAATAAATAAATTGAAATAAGAAACTCCACATACGTTTCTTTTTTCTTTAAAGAAAAAAATATATATTTTTCTATTTTTTTTTAATGTAATATTTGTCTAATTTCACACAATATAAAGTTGTGGCTTCTATGGAAGAAGAAGTGCATTTAAGTTTACAAATAAGTGTTATGTGAGGATCTTTTCATTAGCAACATTTTGCAATGGCTAGTTACATATAGAGTTCTTCATCGTTATAATTTAATATGCTGCCTTTTTAAACTAGTTAAATTGATTTTATTAAATATTTAGATACATTAGCTCTAATATTTATAATGGATTTTTAAGGAGTTAAATTGATTTAATTAAATATTAGATACATTAGTGTTACCAATGCAATGCAAGATCATATGTTACAGTTAAAACCAAAACTTAAGAAAGTTTAGACTAAAATTAATTGTTTTTACAGATTGCAATTGTAACCAAATACATCTTATTAGTCCCTGTCGTAGGTGTAGAGGGACTATAGCAATCGATAAATCGTTGACCTGGTATTAGATTGTGCATTGACCAGAAATATTTTCATATTGTCTATTGTTGGAATAAGGGAAGTGAAGACATTGATTTTAATATAATAAAACGTATCATATTTGTCAAGATCTGATTGGACAAAGGATTGGAGGTCTTAGTGCAGCCTTCACTATTCCCAATGTTAAATATCTTGACTTGTCCAAAGTATTTGGTAGTATATGGTATTTTTGAATTATATATTTTATTATGCATTGGTCGACAGTGGATTAATGCTAGCATTAGTTCGAATGTCTCCCTTAGCATTTTCTGTTGGGTAGAATACATTCTCTACCATATTACTATATCTGATTTTTTCTTTATTGTTGTGTGCTTCGAGAGAACAGGCTTGCCACGTTGCATATTTTCTTAAATGCTTGCACAGGCCTACTCCCTTCAATGGTCCTGACTGTCTTAACTATTTAGCTAACAACTCTGGCAGTGTTAAATGATTATTGTACAGATGGGTTGCAATACAGTTTCATTCATGGTCGACATCGGTGCTCGAGTGTTCGATCCTTGTTCAGTGCTTTGTTCCATGGTTCTGGTTCTTGTTTGATTCAACTTTGCAAAGTCTAGGTCCTGCAGTTGTAGTTCGAGATCTTCGTGGTTGTTCACTGGTTTTCTTTTTTTCAACTTTGCAAGTTGTTGGACATGTTGTTGTGGTTTGTAGTTTTTGGGGATGAGCTCTTGTCATCCTTTGTTGATGGGTAAGTTTGCCTCCTCTTGTTGTTTTTCAATGGTGGTAGTCCCACCATCTTTGTCTGTGCTCTTAGTTTCTATTCCTGGAAAGCATGCATCTTGCAATGCAAAGGGCTTTACGAAAAGTAGTTGGGAGCCATCAGAAGAGGGAACCATCGGGCAAGGTCTGTATGCAGGGTATGCTTTCATTTTGTGGGTGGGAACACTGCGTCTACCTGTTCTATTTCTACTGAGTAAAGTTATTTTTTTATTTATTTCTCTGTTTTCTTGTCATCTTCTGTGGGGACTAGGGGGGATTGAATTTGAGAAGAAGAAGGTTCAAAGATACATACGGGAATTGGTTCCTTGCTTTGTTGTTTTTTTCTATTTTGCTACATTTTTTTTTTCTCCTGCTTTTCTCTGTTTTCATAGAAAGTGAAACCATGTAGCAAATAGCTTCAAAGTGACAGTTGAAGAGATGAATGAGGTAATAGATGTTGATTCATACGAAATAGTTGCACAGTCCATTGTACATGACAGCATTGACGTGGTTTTGCCTAGCAATGCGCTTTTTAGATTGGATGCATTCTCGTATACTTTTGGGGATTGCCTTTTTGATACATTCTAGGTTCTATTTCATTTACGCTATTCGTAGACCAAGCTGCGCAATGGATTTATAGATTATTTCTTGACCTATTCTAAAAATGGCGATGTCGAGGCTT
>SNQJ01S0026629.1:40817-71427 GCA_010110895.2 Picea sitchensis
AAGAAGGGGGATTTGACGAAATGATGTGCTTTGATGCCTTCTTGACACAGGTAAATCTTTCAGAAGATGAGTACATCCAAGCCATACAATGTATGCTTAGGCAACCAAGACTTTTTCTTAAATTAAAACTCTCCCATATTTGGAACAACAGTTTCTCCAAGGATATGCCAATTATGTGGAAAGAAAATACAGATGTGCAGTACGTGCTGAATGCATATGCTACAACATCATACTGTACCTCGTATATGACGAAGATTGACAAATCTATGACAAGTGCTTTCAGAAAAATACGCAAAGAACATGGAAGAAGTCATATTGATGCCATACAAATGATACACAGACTTGGCAATACATTGCTTAATCTTCAACAAATGTCTGCTCAACAAGCAGTTCACATTGCACTTTCCTTGCCCCTCACTTGTAGTTCAATAAAATGTTTCTTCATAAACACATCTCCACTTGAAAAATGCACATTTTTCCTTAAACCACCAGTTTTGCTGCAACAAGAGCTTGGCAATTCAGAGGACGTGGAATGTCGCTCTATTATTGATTATTACTTCCAGCATCCATCTCCTATTAGGTATATCTGCTTAGCAGAATTCGTATCGCATTACAAAAAAAATGGTGCACCCATATAAAAAAGAAAAAAGCCCTCTGTCATATGATTTGTCAAATACAACAAACATTGTGACTATGAAAACTATTGTAGAGAAAAATTGTTGATGTGTGTTCCATTCGATGAAAACGAAGAGACATTAATGCATAACTTCTGTACATGGGAGGCTGCGTATGTTGCGTCTGAGACTATGGTGCACATCAATGAAGCTAGATTTACCTACAATGTTAATCCAACATGGGGCGATCTAGAGGTTGCACTTAATGACATAGAAAACCCTGGCGATCATGTTGACACATTCAGAGACCCAAAAACAACTAGAACTTCTTCTGAGTCCTATGACTTACAAGGAGATTTGCCTCATCCTCCAGCAGCTAGAAGTGAAAAAGGTATTAATCTTGGCTTTCAAGTTACAAAACATCCTTTCCTAATTAAAAATAATGAATACCACAGAATAAGACATCTGTTGAATCGTGAACAACAAACAATTGTAAAGGATATTGCTATTAAAAAATGCTTGAACATGAATAGTCCTGTGCACGTATTCCTTACAGGTGGAGCAGGAACAAGCAAGACATTCACAGCAAAAGCATTGTTCCAAATGCTTATACGAATCTATGATTCAAACAATTCCTTTGATCCTATGAAACCAAATGGCCTAATAGTTGCATACACAGGAAAAGCTACATACAATGCTGGTGGAACAACAGTCCACTCTGCATTTTTAATGCCTTTTAACAAGTCACAGTTTCTTCCACTTAGCAAGGAAATGTTGGATACATTATCTAAGATTTATGAGGAACTCCAACTTGTCTTTATAGATGAATCATCTTTGATTGGGAGTCGGTTCTTGTATTCCATTGACAATCGACTAAGAAGCATAAAACATGTGCAAACGAAATGCTTTGGAAACATTGACATGATATTCTGTGGGGATGTTTACCAGGCACAACCCATCCAAGATTCTTTGATATTTGAACAACCCATGGTCAACATGGAAACAGTCACCCATGAATTCTAGAGAGACAATATTAAATGCTTTGAGTTGCATACTACAATGTGCCAAACATATGAAACATTAATTGCAATTATGAATAGAATGCGCACCAACAGCCAAACACATGATGACTTGACCCATATCAATTTGAGATGCTTACAACCTACACCAAAAGATCCAACATTCCCTTACCTGTTCTACAGAAATAAGGATGTTACAAACCATAACAGCCACATGCTCTCCCTAATGCCTGGCGATGATATTATCATCAATTCCATTGACCTGGAAGAAGACAACCATGGAAATGTGCCACGGCATGAACATTCAATCACTCTACCTTTGCAGCTTGTCCTCAAATTAGAAATGTTGGTTGAAATATATGCCTGCAACTATGATTCACAGGATGGGTTGGTGAATGGTGCAGATGGAATACTGAAAGGCTATACCAAGACAGAAAAATTGGATGTCCTTTGGATTGAGTTCCATGAACCACATATAGGCAAGCGCCAAGAAAGAAAGTTGTCTTATCTATATAATTCAAATACTGGAAGCGATTGGACACCTATTTTGCAAATATCGAAGCCAGTATCAACATCAACAAAGATACGTCAACTGAATATTCGAAAATAGTTTCCTATTAAACTTGCATGTGCACGTACAGTCCATAGAATGCTATTTATTTGGTCCTTTTCTCCACCACCATTTGTAACAGGCATTGGCAGCAGGACATGGAACAACAAAAGCTCCATTTTCAGGTCCCCAGCCCAAGAACCTGCGATCCAAAAACTGGACAAGTTTCAATTCAGGGTTCCCTCCATGCTCTAATTCGGGAATGCTAGTTTTTTTCCTGGTTTTATGTGTTCGTAAAATTTCATAGAGAGTATGTACACAGAGTTACATATTTTCTATGTATAGTTTATGGTCTCCATGAACCTATAATTTCATAAATTTAAGTTTGTTGTGTCGATGAGTGCCTGTTTTAAAGAAAACTAATTCGCGAATGCTATCTATTTGGTCCTTTTGTCGACCACCCTATATGCCTATGTAAAGAAAACTGATTTGTGAATGCTAAATTTTTTGAACACAAGCCCCTTAAAATTCAAATAGTCCGCAACTCCAATTGTCAATTTGTATATCACGGAACTGTCGGTGCTATTTGTAGGACACAGACCCGCAATCCAAAAATTGGCCAACTCAAGAACCCTCACTTTTAAAGAAACTAATTCGGGAACGTTGTTTTTTCATGCTTATGTTAACCAGCCTATGTAACATACATAAGTATTGTGTTTTTTTCCTTTCTTTGTCCACCATCATATGTAAAATAAAAACTAATTCAGAAATGCTAAACTTGTTTTAATTAATTATAAATGATTTTATTGATATTAAAATAAGTTATTGAGTTTATTATTTCAATTTGGTTATTCGACACGAGCCTCTCCAAATTCAAATACTCCGCAAGTCCAATTGTCAATATGTATATCGCGGAACTCTACTTGATATTTGTAGCACAAGGAACAACAAAATCCCACATTTAAGGTCCGCAACCCAATAACCCTCCTAATTTCGCAACACAATTTTTTTCATGCTTATGTTAACCAGCCTATGTAACAGACATCGGTACTATTTATTTTATTTTTTTGTCCACCAGCATATGTAAAAAGGAAAACTAATTTTGGGAATGCTAAACTTGCTATATTTAATTATAAATTATTTTATCGATACAAAAAAAAGTTATCCAGTTTATTATTTCAATTTGCTTATTTGACACGAGCGACTTCAACTTCAGGTAATCCACAAGTCCGACTGTCAATATGTATATCGTGGAACTCTAGGTGATATTTGTATACCACGGAAAAACCGATGCCCAATTTGCAGCCTGCCAGTCCGACAACCCGCGATCCATAAATTTCAAATAGTCTGCAAAATCACTTCTCAATTTGTATATCGCGGAACTCTCGATGCTATTTGTAGGCAACAAAACAACACAAGCACAATTTTCATCCCGCAACCCCGACAACCCGGGATGAAGCATCCGTGCATGCTCTATATATCTACTTCATCAAATCACATATTTTACTTTTGTAGGCCACAGAACAACAGAAGCCCAATTTTCAACTCGCCAGCCCAAGAACCCGCGATCAAAAAATTCAACTAGTCTGCAAAACTGCTTGTCAATTTGTATATCATGGAAGTCTAGGTGCTATTTGTAGACCACGGAACAACAGGTCCCCATCCCGACAACCCGCGATCCAAAAACTAGCTAAGTCAAGAAACTCCTCTTTTTAATAAGACTAATTCAGGAACACCATTGTTTTCATACTTATGTTCAACCCTATGTAACAGATGTCAGTACTATTGTTTTTTCTTTTTTTTTCCACCAGTATATGTAAAAAGGAAAACTTATTCGGGTAACAACAAAAGCCCGATTTTCAGCACGACAACCCCAGAACCCAAGATCCAAAAATTCAAATAATCCACAGGACCGCTTGTCAATTTATATATCGTGGAAGTGTCTATGCTATTTGTAGACCACGGAACAACAAAATCCCAATTTTGAGTCCAGCACCCTGACAACCCGAAAACCCATGTCAATTCTGCACCAAACACTTCTCCTAGTTTTTCTTCTTAGAGCTCCGCCTCCTGCCCAGCCTTTCCCTACTCTACTTTTGTTCTCTCCTTCTCTGTTGCTGGCACATTTTCTCTCTCCCACTATCCCGAATATGCCCCGGCTATGAGGGAAGTCGAAACGCAGGTCAGCCTGCCAGCCAAACTAACCCCTCCTGGTCATCCATCCCCTGCCTACTCCCTCACTTCTATCCTCCTCCTCTTTAGCCACCTCCTCCTCGTCCCTGCCAAAGTACACTCAAATTCCCGCTTCTCTCTCGCCCCTTGTTGCGTCCCTTGCCCTGGTGCGGAGCCTCGTTTTCGACCTGCGTCAGAACATGGACGACCTCTGGTTCCACCTAGAGGCCTTGGACAACAAAGCCTCTCAACTTATGCAATTTCTCTCTGCGTTACAGGATGTTGATCACCTCCCACCAGAGGCAGGCCAAGCAGCAACAACCTAACCAATAACAACCTTCGCACTAGTGTTGGCACTGGAACAGAAGAAAGAGCACGTGCCATCACAAACAGATAACACCATGCAATGGAACCAGGCACAAGTCGATGAGGATCCGCCTCCTCCTGGTGAGACAAAATTTGTCGCCTTCTACATGGCCCCGTTGCGGCACTACAGCCCATACCGGTGATCTGTCTATTGTTTTCCTCTATTATTTTGTCATCTACATGTCGACCTTTCATGCATTTGTCCATGGTTACTATATTTATTCTTTCTACACTTTCCACATTTGTAACGACCACCCTTACGGGCCACCGTTTTGAACTCTTTTTGCGTTAGTAACAGTCTACACTTCAGTTATGAAGCGGTTCGAGTGGCTGAGCTAGTTTGCCCTCAGGCAAGCTCAGTTAATACAATGTTATAATATTCTATAACTTAATGTCTCATGTATATTACGAAATCGTTAAATGTATATCACGGAACTGTTTGGTGCAAAAAGTATATCACCGAATACCCTCGACATCAAAATCTTCATACAATGTTATAATATTCTATAAATTACTCAGTCTCATGTATATGACGAAATTGTTCACTGCAAACTGTATATGACATAACTGTTAAATAAAATGAACCTGCAACTTTTCCTACACACCACTCCATAATTGTTGGGTTGCATTGGTTATGTACCAAACATTAATAATTTTTGATAAATTTCAAATAAAACTAATTCAGGAATACCACGTGTACTGCAACTTGCTACCCATGCATTTACTCTGCATCTAGCCTAGCAGGGACTACGCTGCCATGCAACACTTGTTTATATTTCAAAAATCTTGGTAAATCTTTGCGTGGAGTTCGAGGCAAGTTTCCGGATTCAATGTTACAATTCTAGTCAACTATAATGTTTTGCGCAACGTGATAGAAATGGGAGCGAAAAACAATTATGCATATACATTTTTCATTTTCCATTTTTCATTATGGTCAACTATAATGTATATACATTTTTCATTATGTATATACATGTTTCTTAAAAAAAAAATGTGGATGATTGTGACTTATTTTGAATTTTGTCAACAGAAGTTGGCTCTTTTGTTCTGCAAGTTTTGTTTACGGAGATTTTTATGTAATCCCTTGAATTTACTTCCTTCATGAATAAATGAGTTTACAAAGAATATTATGTCCTTCCTTCGTGGATAAGTTTTCAAAGATTTTTAGTTTGAATGGTCTATTTTCTTCGTGCCTCACTAAGCCACCGAAGATTCATTATTTAAAAATTCTATTATTATTTTAGTATGAATTCTCTATTTTCTTCATTCATTGGTAAGTTACAAATATTTTTGGAGGGACATGAAGGATGTAGGGGGAAGATCTCATTAATTATTACAAAGAAGCTTTGGACATGGTTAAGGATTTGATTTTCTAATTTCCAAAGGAAATTATGATGCTACGATTTTGTCTTTTCCATTAACTTACTTGATAGAATCTCAGAATTTATCTTCTCCTATTAGTACTTCCCATAATGATTCTCACTCTAAGAATCTTACAATCAGACATGATGTTGTATAATTGACTGGATAGACTCTCAGAATTTATCTTCTTGTACTAGTATTTTCCATAATGATTCTCACTCTAAGGATCTTAGACTCGGACGTGAAGGTGTCCCCTTGGTATTGAATCTAAAAGAAAAAAAACTTTACAGAATGAATCATCTAACTTGGAGAGTAAGCGCTCTTGTTAATCATTAGAAGTACATTCCCTTAGCTTGAATCATGGGAGGTAGGGTTCAAAGCTAGAAGTGGTTCACTTCTAGATCCTTTTTCTAGTGCCCAAGACAATTTGAAAAGTTGTTTACCGCCAAGTTTAAACAAAACTCATACAAAGGTATTGGAGACCTAGAGTATATTCTATACATAATAGTGTTTAGGGAGTAAGATCTAGGCGATGAGGGTCTAAAGGCTTTGTTGGGTATCAAAGAATTGGTTGGAAGGTCAGGGTTCAATGGAGGGCCATAGTTTGTAAGGGGTTTCCAAGAAAATAAGCAAATGTGATTATGTATTAAGAAAAGAGATGAGAGAGTTTGAATGGTGATTGACAAATATCTTTTGATTGATCAAACAATCCCTATGAAGGAATTGTCTCTAGTAGGTAGAGTTTTTAGGAGATTCATGAATAAAACAGATTTAGGAGAATGGATGGGAAAGGTATGGGGAAAATCTATGGGTTATGTACCCACTTTTCATATTTTATCGCAAGGGTTGATGGTTTTTGTTGTCAAGAATCATGATGACATTGAAAGGATAAAGATGAGAAATTGGTACTAGGGCAATGCTTTGTTAAACCATAAATTGTGGATGCCCTACTTCGACCCTAGACTGGAAAGATGTATAGTCCATCCCATGTGGTTTAAGTTGCCTACATTACCATTGGAATTTTGGAGTGAAGATTGTTTTAAGCACCCATGAAGAAAGTTGGGGATATTTTTGAGTTTTAAGGATTTATGTGAGTTGGCATTGAAAATGGTGAAAATACTAGTTGAAGGAGATTCATGGCTAGGTCTTCCAAAATGTATAGGAATTGTATAGGATTAGAGGTGGCTAGTAAGGTCTTTTTCCAAAATTCTAGTTTATGAGGGTGTCATGTTCATTGTAATTTACATCATCATTATGGTCACATCAATAAGGAATCCCCTTTTGGAAAACCCCAAAAGTGAATAATTTGTAAAATCAAGGCTATGGCATTTGGGAAGATGGATAGACTCCATACATAGTCAAATGGATTTTGTAATGTCTATGGAGAAAAATGTCTAGTCACTAGTGTTTTTGTTGTGTAAATATTGGAACAATCCATGCCCACAACTAACAAAATTCTCATCCTTTCAAATACCATACAAATCTCAGAGGTCACACCAGTGGAAGTGATAAATCACTTGGAGGAAATCAAGTAGATTCCCCCATGGGCATTGCCTTTGTCCCAAGATTTGAATGTTGAATCATCTCTTTGTTATCTCCCTTTCTATCCCATATATTTAATATGTAATTAGAATGTAGTTGCAGAGGCATGGGTGAATTTTGAATTAGGGATAAAAATGGGAACTTGTCAAGGGTTCACCAACACCCTAATGATCTAGTTATAGAACCTAAGGGAGTTATAGCCCTAGCTAAGAAACCCTACATGCCTAAAAAGGTTTTACCAACCTTGTTATCAATGGATATGCTCTGGATGGATGATCGTCAATTAGCTTATTAGTAGGATATAGGTTAGAGGATGATATGAGGATAGTTTCTAGATTAGTTGGGGGTAAAGAAAATGGTTAGGCCTCTATGGAAATGCTTGTATTGAAAAAACATATTTGTGCTACCACATGCATCATGAGGGTAGGGATGGAAGGTCACCTAACCGTGCACACTCTACTAAAGAGAGGGAAAAGAAAAGAAGATTCACCACTTGGTTTTAGGATTAAATAAAGAAACCATGGGTTAAATAATATTTACTTACTTTATAAGAACCATTTAGAGTTCTTGTTCTTTTGCAGGCTGCAATTAATTGTTGCTTTTACCCTTGTTTCAAAAAGTGGTGCTACCTATAGCACCTGTTTTGGGGGGGTTGAAATTATGACCTTTTTCAACCACGACCTTAACAACCTCATAATTTTGTCAACAAAAACCTTAAAATGAACACCTAAATTGAAAAATGGCACTAATAATAGGACCCCTTTTTTTCAAGGTTAATATTACAACTTGTTTGAAACCATGGCCTTAACAACCAATACTATTGCAACCAAAATCTTAAAATCAACCGCTAAATCTAAAAGTAGTTCTCCTAATAGCAATCCCCTCTTTCTTTTGAACTAACAAATATTATTCAAAATTTTCTTTTTAGCTGGCAAGTATATATATTTTTTTCAATTGAGGTGACATGTATTATTGAAAGTTTTATTTTGAGTTGATAAATATGTAAAATTTTCTATGGCCAGGTTACAATATAGTTTTAATTTTTTTTATTTTGAGTCGAAAAGTATTATTCGATTTTTTATTTTTAGCTAACAAGTATTATTCTTTTTTTTTTTGAGCCACCAACTATATAAAAATTATATAGCTAGATTACAATATGGCTCCAAAATTTTCGTTTGTGATGACAAGTATTATTCAAATTTTTCTTTTGAGCAAATTCGTCTATATATTTTTTTTCTTTTGAGCCAATAAGTGTTATTCAAAATTTTCTTTCGGGTCAACAAGTATTATTCAAAAAATTATTTTGAGTTGACAGGTATATACAAAATTATATGGCTAGATTACATGATGCCTCTAAAATTTTATTTTGAGCCACAAGTATTATTCAAATTCTTATTTTGAGACAACAAGTATTGTTCATTTTTTTTAGCCAACAAGTAAGAATAGATACTTCAAATTTTAGAGCCACATTGTAAGCCAGCCACTCAACTTTGCATTGAGAATTACAATTCTTCAAATTATAAAGCATTAGGAATTGTAATTTGTAAATACAAACACCTTTGGCAATTATAATTACTCCATTACAAATTGTAAGTATGAAACCCTAAAAGTATTGGAAACCTCAATAGGAATTCTATTGTTTCGTTGGAGTGAATAATATAATTGAAATGTATAAAACATAAAGAAAGAATCTATATTTGTTAGAGAAATCATTTATAGCAATAAGTAAGTAATTGCATTGATTTTGCATAGGCACCAAGTAGTTGCATTGATTGGAAATGATATGACACACGACAATAGGGTGCATTGATTTTAGTGGTCATATAATAAAAAATGATTTATAGAAACTAAGTACTTGTATTAATTTTAGCATTGAAATAATACAAAACAATAGGGTGCATTGATTTCAATGATGATACAATGAAAACTGATTTAGTAGAATCAAGCAGTTACATTAATTTTACTAATGAGATCATACAAAACAATATGGTGGAAAATGATTAAGTACATTAACTGAAGAAACAATACCAAGAAATTTGATTCCATGCATTGATTTCAACAATGATATAGTGCAAATTATTAATTGAAACAACTTGAATAATAACATCACAAACCAACTTCAAGATACATACTATGATGTTGGAAAATAGATTCTTAGTGATAAGTTGGAGTCCACAACTTGTTTTTCATGGATGTGATTCCTCTCTTACTATTTACACATTAAAACCATTATAATATTAAGATATATAGAATGCATTGGTACATACAATGAATTAAAACCAAAATCATGCAATTAAATGTAAATATAATTGTGAGAAACATATAAGATTGGAGAAGCCACGAGGGTTAGCTCAAGTGGTTATGAGCCAAATGTGAAACCTATTATCTCTTCCCCAAAGTTGGGAAATCACGGGTTTGACTGTCTTGATCCCCTTGGGGTTACACTTCCTAATAAAGGATGATGGTTTACCCCATTTACCATTCATGGATCATGGAGGAGTAATCAAAGGATTTTTTACAATGGTTTCCTTGGAAAAAAAAACATACAAGGTTGGATAAAGAAACTATTAATAGTGGAAAGAAAGAGAGACAATGTATGAACTTCATTGCGATATGATGAGCTAAAGGTTTCAATGGTCTTTAAAATCAACTCCCTTTATGAAAAGGTGGGAAAATTAGCAAGTGTGGGTAAAATAAAAGCTAAAGAAGATATATTGATATTTGTTATTACTTAATCTATGTGTTATTTATTATACACATCCTATTATTTTTTAGTATTCACTTTATTTATCACTGAACATTGTTACTTTATTATTTATTATTGTTCACCTTAATTTTCATGTATCTTTTGAAGTAGCCTTCTTGATAGTAAATTTCAAAAATTCAAATTCATTTAAACTATATATACACTAATGTTGATTATATTTAGGTTGAATAAGAATAACCTAAATCCATTTTAACTCCATATCTATCAAGCACCAAGAGGGATAAAATCTCTCTGGGTGCAAAACTCTCCTCAAATTTTATACTTTAAAAAATATTTACACCTAAAAAAATTAAACCCCTTTGCACACTTAATAAATCCAAAATTAAAATGAATTTAAACTTATTTAAGTGCAAACATATTTATATTCAAATTTATTTATATTTATCCATAGTTATTAAATATAAAGATAATATAGAGTTCAACACTGAACCAAACAACATGTAACTTCGATACTTGAGAAGTCGAAAGGTAATTTAGATTTCAACACCAAACCATATAGTGTATCAGTGCATAGATTCCAGTAATTGACTCACTCTTACCCAAAATATTGCGATGTCTGACTGTCGAACAAGAGGTTGCACCATAGGATCTTCTTCACCAGAAGACTATCCACCAAATACCACTCTAATTTCATCTATTGTATAATCAACTCCAAGTAAATCCTCCATGATCTAGTCATCCAAAAAAACTTGTCTTGGTGAAATAGTGATTGGAGGTTCACTAGAAGTATGAACTGGATTGGCCTCTACTGAAATATTGCACTTTTCTTGTGTTGATGGAGGAGAAAAGACAATGACATATATTGCGCTAGAATTTGGATTACCTTCTACTTAAAGCTAGTGTTTTGACATACATAACCTTGCCTTTTCTCTTTCTTCAATTACATTTTCAATGGGTTTTTCTTTCCTCGAAGACTTTCTACCTCAATTATGTAGGTTCCCCATGTTTAAAGAGAACAATTTACTTCTAAGTAAACCACAACAAGATAAACTTTTGCTTCCCACTGACAATTGTCTTCCAATTACACAATTTTTTCTACCAATTACACAAGAAGATACAAGTTTTCTTTCCACTGACAATTGTCTTCCAATTACACAAATTTGTCTAACAATTACAAAAGAAGAAACAAGTTTTCTTTCCACTGACAATCGTCTTCCAATTAACAAAATTTTTCTACCAAATACACAAGAAAACATAAGTTTTCTTTTCCATAAGCATCACATTCCAAGACAAAAGTCTTGGTGAAGTCGAGAAGGGATAGGACTGTATTCGTGCACATAGTGTCTTTCAAGGCTTGTAAGGATTGGTCAGTTGTTGGAGACCAAGTGAAGGCATTATTTTTAAGGAGAGCAGTGAGAGGTGCTACATTTTTTCCATAATTCTTAACAAACTTTTGATAATAACCTGCTAAACCCAAAAAAGACATGCAATCTATTAAGAGTTTTAGGGCGAGGCCAATCCTGCATAGCGTCAATTTTCTTAGGATCCACCCATAAACCATCCTTTCCCACAATATGACCAAGGTACTCCACTTCCAAGGCTCCAAAAGCACATTTAGATTGTTTGAGGAAACGTTGGTGCTTAGAGAGTAGATGGAGGACTTGATCCACATGGGTGAGATGGGATGTCCAAGTTTTATTATAGATGAGAATATCATCAAATAAAACTTATTAAAAATGACGGAGAAAAGAACGGAAGACATGATTCATGAGACTTTGGAAGGTGGAGGGAGAATTACACAGGCCAAAGGGCATGATCAAAAAATCATAGTGACCCTCATGAGTTCTAAAGGTAGTCTTGGGAATGTATGCTTCTTCCATACGTATCTAGTGGTAGCCATAACGATCTTGACCTCTTTCTCTCCCCTTTATATCTTCCTAACTTCTTCTTTTTTCCTTTTCTTTTCCCTCTTCTATACTTACCCGAATTCCCCTTTTCTTTTCTCGCTTCTATTCTCCCTTTCTAGTTACTATACTTAGTCATTTTTCTTTTTAGAATGGCAGGTTAGTGGGTTGGAAAACTCGTAGGTTATCACTTCCATTCATATTCCCATATCATGAGTCCAATCGACCATTGTATTATCCTATACTTAATCGTTTCTGCAGTCGCGGGTTCAAGATTTCATATCCCATGTTCCGCGATATCCATTTTTCACCCAAAATATTCGTGATCTACATTTTTACCATCGGAATCCTCGAGATCCTAAGTATATCATCTCTCTTATATTGATTCTAATCGATCACATTATAACTCTTATCCTATTTTAGACCTTTCCCAATCGCAGGTTCACTGGTTCTTGGGTTGGAGGGTTCACAAAAATTCTCAAATCCTAATTTTCTCTCGTTCATCCCCGCCATCCTCATGCTTTTACCAATCCACATTTAATAATGGTTTAATGCTACTAACTCATCATGTAGGTTTCGTAAATATCGTCATTAATAAGCGAAAGGCCCGAGGAGATATTTTCATTAAACTACATTAAATCATGATTTGATGAAGATTATATTAAGGTTATCTCTCTCAAATGCCCATTGAAAATATTATATGTATTAAAGGAACACTCTCATCAACTTATGGTAGAAGTAGCTCGAAAATAGTTATGCAGAGATACTTTGAATATTTTTGGATGAGAGGACCAGAACTTTCACTGGTCTAGAGCGTATTCTTACTATTCATACCCTTATGCTCATACCCTTATGCTCATAAGGAATTGATCTGGACGTCCAAAATTTCTCGTGCACAGTGTGTCCCTGAGGTTTTCAAATACAAGGAACTGCTTGCATGGTGTGTTGAGAAATATATACCAAATCAACATATTATTCAACTTTAAGACCATTATCCCATCTCTCTTTCACCTCAAGTGTTACATAAAATGTAGAAGCTCCCTGAGCCAACACTTAATTTCAAAGGAGAAGATTGCAGGGATTTCATGAAAAAGCATGACAACATCCTGGACCTGTTGCCTGAATTCTTGGAGAATATCATGACCATCCCTAAATATATTACCAGGTTGAAGGTCAACTCGTTCAAAAACCCCTTTCAGTAAATTGCTTGGTTATTCACCAAGGTGGCAGGCCTAGAAAGTACCAGCAACATTTACCATATGATTCTTTATATATTATATTTTATTGTAAAAGAGAAATCCATTTTCGATTGGGGAAAAATGATTTCCATTGAAATCTCTTCCCAATTGTCATAATACAAAAAATATAATAAATTATTTATGGCCTCTTATTTGGTGTTTGTTGTAACGTCCCCAACCGTCATCCCACTAGCCGGGCAAATGCTACTATGCGGAAGCAACATTCTCATACTTATATATATATATATATAACATGAATTAAGTCATATTACACACATTTAACTAAACCAAATAGAGTAATCATAGAATTACGACTAACATGCAGATTTAATGGGATTAACAATAATTCATGATTACAGTGGAATACATGATAATATTGCAAGAATCACAGACATTCATATACTTATAAATTAAGTACAAAATTAACACTTATCTTTTATTACTGGTGTAATTCCACCAACCACGTGCATACCTTCCACGAACCTCCTAGCCTTAGACCACACTGCTCATCATGCTCAACAATGGGTCACCCTCGATCTAGGACTAAGCTCCACCCAAGGCAAGGAATCCTAGTCTAGGCCGAGGTTACAGGGAAAACTACACAGAATAACTGGAAGGATTCTTCCCAGGATGCCTTCTTACGCCCACTACTCACGGACTCTCATTCCCCACATGCTTGTTCTACCTGGGAGTATACACCTTCACTAGCACAGCCCATCAGTGCTTCAGCTCCCTCTCTGGGTCTCGAAAACAGGTCAGATCAGGAAGTGTTAGAGCTCCATAGATGGTGCTAGACTCTCTCTGGAAGAATACCACTTCCTAGCAGACTCCTTCACCTGGAAATAGCTTCTCACAGGCCTAACAGACGGCCTCTTCAACCAAGGGCTTTACAACCCGGTTCTTCAGCCCCTTTTGACTCAATTCCCACACGGTGAGGATAACCACAACACAACCCCACTCAGGAAAACAAAAAGAAACAACCTACAGACAGATCCGGTACGGATTCAACTCTGCAATGGCGGATAGACTGGGTTCTTGAACTCACAAGTCGACTTTCCCCTCTTGACCAGTTCTCTCAATGGTGCATAGGTATGTCAAGGGTAGACATAGACCAATAACGGAATCAGACGGATGATGTTTTGGTATTCAGGAAGACGTCTTGGTTTTATGGTTCTCAGAGCTGCGTGAGGGTATCTAAAATCATACGCAAAGGATGATGGAATGAGGAGTGACCCCCTCCATGGATGACTTCTGCAATTTTTAACTGCATGTGCCTGGGTCGAAGCATGTCACCCATGAAGCTACATGCACTCCATCAGCATGCGTTCCTCTCCAAGAACTTAGAACAAAACATATATTTCACATGGATTTTGGAATAATATTAAAATATTATTCCCAAGTACTTAAGCCCCTAGGCTCAACACTTAGCCTCTCTTTCCAACCTTCCAGCCCCCAATCCCTTACCCACTCTGTGGAAGCTTAGTCCCCCATCACTCATTCATCATGGTCAGTCTGCACGCAACAGTGTTTATATTTTTATTAATGTTCTGCATAATTACATATACAAAAATAGGCTCCTGGCCTTAACACTTAGGCTCTCCGGCCTAATAAACTCATAAGCCTTACCAGCTTATATTAACTTGGCTCACCAGCCTATAAAACAGGATTTAAAATTCATAAACATGATTACAAAAGGGCTCGTCCTTGGGGATATTACAATCCTCTCCTCTTATTTTTTTTGCACTGTCCTCAGTGCAACTTTCACACAACATCAACAAGATTTCCAAAATATTCAAAAAGATGTGGGTATTCTGCCCGTATAGCATCCTCATGCTCCCATGTCGCTTCCTCGGGATCGTACCAGGTCCACTGGACCTTTACAAGCCCTATAGCTCGATTCCAGAGCTATTTGCTTTTCCTGTCCAATATGTGAACAGGATGCACTTGCAGGATACCTTCTTGCTCCACCTGAATCACATTCCAATCGATAACATGATTAGCATCAGGTATATATTTCTTAAGCAATGAAACATGAAACATATTATGTACAGTCATGGATGCAGGTAATGCAACAATATATGTAACTATCCCAATCCTTTCTAGGATTTCAAATGGCTCACAAAATATGGCTGCCAACTTGGCACAGATTCCCAGCTACAGGGAACTTCTATTAGCTTTTACTTTCAGGAAAACATGATCACCCACTTTGAATTCTCTATGGGTTCTATTTTTGTCAGCATAACTTTTCTGTCTATCTTGGGTAGCTTTTAAATTCTGCTTAATTTTAATCATTTTCTCTTCCATTTCCTTGAGCAACTCTGGCCCAATTACTGCCCTGTCAGTTGGATTATCCCAACTTACTAGAGTACTGCACTTTCTGCCATAAAGTGCTTCAAATGGGCTCATCTTCAATGATGCTTGATACCCATTGTTTTAAGCAAATTCTACCAAGTGTAGGTAGTCTTCCCATTTTGATGGTTTGTCCATCACATACATTCTCAGTATGTCTTCTATCACTCTATTCATCCATTTTGTGTATCCATCTGAATCTAGATGATACGTTGTACTAAAGTTCAGATTCATTATGAATCCTTTGAACAATCCTTTCCATAAATTCGAGGTGAATTTCGGGTCTCTGTCAGACACAATTGTTTTAGGAATTCAGTGCAATCGTGCCACTTCCTTCACGAAAATATCAACAACATCTGCTGCCTTGTGAGTAGTTTTCAGTGGAATAAAATGGGCATCTTTTGTAAGCTTGTCCACCACTACCATTATCGAATCATGCATCTTTCTTGTTCTGGGAAATACTGTAATAAAATCCATTGTCACCACTTCCCACTTCCATTCAGGAATGGGCAAAGGTTGTAGCAACCCTGCTGGGTGCCTATGCTCAGTTTTAACCTTCTGGCATTCCATACATCTGGCGATATATTCAGTGATCTCTTTCTTCATACCTGGCCAAAAGTAATGGCTCCTAACTACTTCCATAGTCTTCTGATATCCAGGGTGTCCAGCATAAGTCACGTTATGCATTTCTATTAGAATCGCAAGTTCCAAACCCTGGACATTAGGTATATACATTATGTTTTTGTACAGAATTATTCCATCAGCTTCCAAGGTGTAATTTTCCTCTTTCTGTGGTCTCTCACTCTATTGTAGCTTTGCTACCAAGTCTCTGTACTGCAAATCTGCGTTTGCAGCTTCCAAAATTCTATCCTTAATATCAGTCCTATACATGCTGATGGCTTAAGCATGTAAGTTGTGCACCTTTTTGCTAAGTGCATCGGCCACCTTATTTTCCTTCCCTTTGATATGCTTGATATCAAAGTCATATTCACACAGAAACTCCAACCAGCTACTCTGCCTGGTATTTAAGGTAGGTTGGTCAAACAAGGTTTTCAAACTGTTGTGGTCTGTTCTCAATTCAAATCTCCTTCCCATGAGGTAATGTCTCCATTTCCTCAAAGCGTGAATGATTGCTGTCAACTCCAAATCACGAGTGGCATAATTCTTTTCATTCTCTTTCATCTTCCTAGACTCATAACATATTACTAATCCATTCTGACTTAGAACTCCTCCCATCCCTTCTTTACATGCATTTGTGCACACCATCAAATCCACATTTGGATCTACAATCCTCAAGACTGGAGTGCTGGTTAACAACTCCTTCAATTGTTGGAAACTTTTCTCACACTCTTAAGTCCACTGAAACTTTTTCTCCTTCCTTTGCAAGGAAGTGATAGGGTGAGCTATCTTTGAGAACCCTGCGATAAATCTTTTGTAATAGCTCGCTAGACCCATAAAGGATCTAAATTTCGCCACAATCCTTGGTKCTGACCATTCTTTGATGGCCTCAACCTTCTCAGGATCCACGACGATCCCTTCTTCTAAAATAATATGCCCCAAGTAATGGATCTGCCTTTGATAAAACGAGCATTTGCTCAACTTGGCATACAACTGGTGTTCTTTCAACACTTGCAGCACCATCCTTAGGTGTTGTTCATGCTCTTCCTATGACTTGGAATACACCAGAATGTCATCCAGAAAGACTATGACAAACTTGTCTAGATAGTCCCTAAATACACCATTCATCAAGCACAATAAAAACAACAGGTGCGTTCAACAGCCCAAACGGTACCACTTTGAACTCGTAATGAACATACCTTGTTCTAAAGGTGATCTTGCTGATGTATTCATCCTTTATTCTTACCTGGTGAGATCCTGATCTGAGATCTATCTTAGAAAATATTTTCGCACCTTTCAACTGATCGAAAAGATCGTCAATCCTCGACAGAGGATCTTTGTTCTTGACAGTTGCTTTGTTCAACTGCCTGAAATCAATGCACAACCTCAATGTTCCGTCCTTCTTCTTCATGAATAGGACTGGGGCACCCCAAGGTGACATGCTTGGGAGAATGTACCCCTTATTTAGAAGCTCTTCAAGCTGCAATTTCAACTCTTTCATCTCTGGCGTACTCATTCTATAACGAGCTTTCGACACTGGAGCTACTCCAAGCATCAAATCTATAGAGAAATCGATATCTCTCTTCGAAGGTAGTCCGGGTACCTCCTGAAATATGTCTTCAAACTCTGTTAGTACCACATGGTCTCCAATATTTGAGACTTCATCTCTAGATGCTTCCTCCACATGGGCTGCAAACAATTGACAGCCTTTCATGTAGCACTTTTTCAGCTGCATTGATGAGATTTATCTAACAACCACAGCTCTGGGAATTCCTTGGACTGTTTTCCAATTATCCTCGTCATCCAGGCAAGTAAATTCCTTGTTACGACCAGTCCATCCCAATTAAAAAGTCATAAGATCCTAAAGGCATAGTATTCAATTCATCCTTCGTGCTCAATCCCTTCATGTCCACAGGATAGGACTTAACCAAGTCAGTGACTTTCCTCTTGGTTCCTATAGCCAACTGCACTAACCAATACTTTTCATGTTTGCTTCTTGATAAATGCAAACTTTCCACCACCCTATGATCTACATAACTATGGCTAGCCCCTGAATCAATTAAAATAATAAATGGTTGGTTGTTAATCATACCTTCCACTTCAATCATGTGCGACTGAAATTCAGCTTGCTTGTTGTCCAGGGCCACATAGATCCTTGGCATTCTACTGCCCATGTCCTCCACTATTTCAGCTTGTTGAACATTATGGAAATCTCTTGCTTTGCCATTTTTATGGGGACAATCTTTGTACTTGTGGTTCACTTTACATCCCCAACACTGAATGGGCATTTGTCTCGGCCTTTGTTCCCCCACTTCAGCCATTCTTGGCTCTCTAAATGATGGTTGTCCTTAAGGACTATTTCTGAAAAAGGGAGGTTTGTTTCCCTTCTACCTCTGTTCTTTCTTAAACTTCTTCTGGTCATCCCAAGCCTTCCGAAAGGTAGGCTTTTCTCTTTTCTATTCATATAAGAATTTCACTCTTCTTATTGTTTCTTCCATAGTCTTAGGATCATCATACTGAATCTTGTCACCAATGGGAGGTGGCAGTCCACTCAGATGCCTCTGAATCTTGATAGCCTCATCTTTGATGAATGGAACATACTTCAATAATTCCAAAAACCTTCGTTCGTATTCATCAATGGTCATGCTTCCCAGCTTGAGTTAGAAGAACTCCTTCATCTTTTTGTCATAGTATCTTTTAGTCAGGTATTTCATCTCGAAATACCTCTTGAATTCCTTCCAAGTGATATCTTTCTCTCTAACGTGCTACACCTGCACAAGTTGATCCCACCACATGGATTCTTTTCCTTTTAGTTGATTCATCACAATTCTTCCTTTTACATGAGAGGAATATTTCTGCAGTTGGAAATATTTCCTCATGCCAAGAAACCATGTTTCAACATCTTCCTCCTTCTTATGTTCTCCATCAAACATAGGAGGCTTAATCTTGTTCATCTCCCCTTTCAGTTCATCCACTCCATATCTTTAGTGTTTTCTGGTAGGGGATGGACTTGAACTACTATGTGCTTCCTTACTGGAATGCTTTGGGGAGCGATGACGATGTTTGCTACCACTCCTCAATCTTCTTTTTCTCTCAGGGTTCCTACGACTCCCTGTTTTTCTTGTGTCACTCTCCTTTTCCAATTTCCTTTCTATTATTTCCAGGCTCTTCAACATCTTTAAGTTGAATTCACCCTGTTGATCCCTGACCCTCATGAGATTTTGGCTATCGGCTCGGCGAGCCTGGGCATCTTTCTGCAATCTTTCAATGATTTTCATCACTTGCCCTTCCTTATCCAATTTTCTTCCATGCCCATTGGAGTTCGATCCTTCGACTCCCAAGTTGACATCCCTTCCTTCTCTTTCGTTCTCTGAATTGGAGGCAATATGCACCTCTTCCATTTCTATACTCAACGTCAATTCACGGCTATTCTGACACTCGTTGAACTCTGCACACACAATGTGCAGTCAACCGAAGTTTGTCAAGCCTTAAACCCTTGATAAAACTACAACATTCATAAACCAACGCAAATAAGAAAACATTTTGATTCCACGAATTTTCTGAGCTCTTTTTGTCTCTGCAATTTTCGGTGATAGCCCCTATTTTCTTAGTCCCCAACCCATGTGTCCACGGGCCATGATCAAACGCTAAACTTCTAGGTGCTACAAGGCTCTCGAAATGAAACTTTGGGTTTCGGGATTTTGGGGCTTCGGGGTTTCGGGTTTCGGGGTTTTGGTCCCGTAGGTTCTCGCACTGGCTTCCCTCTCCAACTCCCGACTCTCGAACTTTGGACCTCTCTCCCCCTAGTCCCATAACACAACTGTCACCAACCAAGGTAGTGACAAATGGTATCCTTAAGAAGGTCCACATCACTTCTGGCGATGTCATAGGGTCCCACCACTTTCACTTTTCATTTCGTAGTTTCGGGCATCGGGAGTTTGTGCATCCACACATTTCGAACTTTTGTTTGCCGAAATTCTGAAATTATGGTCTATTCATCTACTTGATCCAATGGTCAAGTTCCTCTCCTATGATCTATGATGTAGATCATTTTGGGGTTTTGGGGTTTCAGGGTTTTGGGTTTCGAAGGTGTTCACCTCTCCTCACTTCCCATCTCTCGACTTTGCGAAATCTGAAAGGTTCTCACGACTAACTTGAGCACGACTCCACAAGATCTAATGATTGAGCAATCCTCCCAGATCTATGGTGTATATCTTCTCGGGTTTTCAGGTTTTTGTGTCTCAGCACTCCTTGCTTTTTCCCAACAACCGAACTCTCGAAAGGCTTCTCGGATATCCTTCCGACACCTTCTCTATATCTAACGGTCGTAAGGGATATCCTTTCCTCCCGATCAAATCCAATGGCTCCAACACTTCATGCATTGAGCTCTCTCTCTCTCTCCCTGTGGCCATATACCACACCAGTTGCAGGTTCTATAATACCACTACACCTCCTGAGCTTTGTAACACAACCAAGTGACTCCTTGGCACTCAGGAACATTCAAAGGTCCAAAAATTAGTTCTTCCAAACATGATTCCCACCTGAACTTTGGGTCCAATGACCACTTATCCAACCCATTCAGGTTCAGTGTTGTAAACCATGCTCTAATACCATACTATAACATCCCCGACCGTCTTCCCACTGGCTGGGCAAACACTACTGTCATATTACACACATTTAACTAAACCAAACAGAGTAATCATAGAATTATGACTAACATGCATATTTAATGGGATTAATAGTAATTCATGATTACAGCGGAATACATGATAATATTGCAAGAATCACAGACATGCATATACTTATAAATTAAGTACAAAATTAACACTTATCTTTTATTACTGGCGTAATTCCACCAACCACGTGTAGGCCTTCCATGAACCTCCTAGCCTTAGACCATGCTTCTCATCATGCTTAGCAGTGGGTCACCCCCGAGCTGGGACTAAGCTCCACCCAAGCCAAGGAATCCTAGTCTAGGCTGAGGTTACAGGGAAAACTACACAGAATAACTGGAAGGATTCTTCCCAGGATGCCTTCTTACACCCACTACTCATGGACTCTCATTCCCCACATGCCTGTTCTGCCCGGGAGTATACACCTTCACAAGCACAGTCCATCAGTGCTTCACCTCCCTCTTTAGGTCTCAGCAACAGGCCGGATCAGGAATTCTTAGAGCTTCGTAGCTGGTGTTGGACTCTCTCTGGAAGAATACCACTTCCCAGCAAACTCCTTCGTAAGTCCATCTTGTAATATACCAGATATAAAATGTATGCAGAACAGAAATAAAATGTTACAAATGGTAGAATAACAACAATATAACTAGAACATTCACCACAATAGCACTGAAATGATAAGAGAATAATAACAGAAATAACACTTTGAATCTGAAAGCAATGTTCACAGGCCTCTTTGAGGGGGAAAACTCCAGTTGAGAAGAGCTCTATTACAATAATATCCAAGCTGGGGTTCTCATACCCTCGACTCCTATTTATACTAAAAAGAAGCATCTAGAGGAAGATCCTTCTAGAAGCAGAAGCTTCTATTAAGTCTTCTTACATCCACCTTATTCTATTTTATTGAAAGGCCTTATTAAAATTGACCTTTATTACATCCTAATATATTGTTCTACCAATGTGCAGGTTAGGACCCTAACATGTTCTCCCCCTTAAAAACAACCTTGTCCTCAAGGCTTGAGATGAGGAAATTGTTGTAGAATGGTAGTTGGTTCCCAAGTGGCATATGTTGGAGTTGTATCTTTCCACTGGAATAATACTTCCTTGATGGTTGTCTGATGTATGCAATGCTCATGTTGGTCCAAAACTGCTTCTGGATGTAGCGAAATGGATCCTTCTTCAGCTAACTCTGGAAGGTTGGTTTGAATTTGGCACTTAGCTCCAATCACCTTCTTTAAGCTTGAAACATGAAGAACAGGATGTAGCTTCGAATGGCTGGGCAAAGCTAACTGATAGGCTACTTGTCCCACATGCTTGAGAATGGTATAAGGACCATAAAATTTGGGTGCTAGCTTCTGAAAATGCTCGGCTTTGAGTGAATTTTTCTTGTAAGGTTGCAGTCAAAGAAACACCTGATCCCCTTCTGCAAATTGACATTCAGAGCGACCTTTATCTACTTGTTGATTCATGTGATTATGTGCCATGACCAAATTCTCTTTGAGTCTACAGAGAATAGCCTCTCAAGATATAAGTGTTAGGTCAACTGCCTGGACCTTCGAGGCACCTGGTAAGTATGAGAGAACTGAAGGTGGCTTCTATCCGTATACTGCTTCAAAAGGATTCATGTGTATAGTTGTATGGTATGAAGTGTTGTACCACCATTCAGCTAGGGGTAACCATTGAGCCCACTGATTTTTCTTTTCTGAGGCAAAACACCTCAAATATGTTTCCAAGCACTTATTCACAACTTCCGTCTGGCCATCAGTTTGGGGATGATAAGTTGTGTTGAGATGCACTTTGATGCCTTGTATATTGAATAGTTCTTGCCAAAAATTTCTTGTGAAAGTTGGGTCACGATAAGAAACAATAGAGTGTGGCATGCCATGAAGCTTGAAGACTTGATCCATGAAAATTTGAGCCACCATGGATGCTGTAAATAGGTGTTGAAGGGTGTAGAAATGAGCATACTTGGAAAGGCAATCAACAACAACCATGATGACTGATTTATTTCCCGATTTGGGTAAGCCGGTAATAAAATCCATAGAGATATCCTTCCAAATAGCAAGTGGAATTGGGAACGGTTGTAGTGTGCCTGGAGATTTGACTGTTTCTCCCTTGTTGCATTGGCATACATCACATTCAGTGACAAAATTACGAATGTCATGTTTCATACCATCCCAGAAAAAGGAACGTTTGACCCTGTCATAGGTTTTGGTGAACCCGGAGTGCCCTGCTGTGGGTGTAGCATGAAGCTCAAAAAGTACCGTGGATTTAATCTTTGATTGTTTACTTAAATACAAACGGCCTTTGTATCGAAGTTCATCATGGAGCCAAGAGTACCCTAGGGAGGCTGGAGCATTGGACTCCAATTGTTGGATCAACTGCAAACTTTTGGGATCTTGTAGCCATTCCTGGCGAACGACTTGGAGCCAATCTGGGACAATGAATGAAAGAGAAAAAATGGATCCTTCATATTCATATTTGTGGGAAAGTGCATCTGCAACCACATTGTCTTTTCCTTTCTTGTAAATGATCTCATAATCATATCCAAAGAGCTTAGTCACCCATTTCTGTTGTTCTGGGGAGGAAATGCGTTGTTCCAGAAAATACTTGAGGCTTTGATGGTCTGTCTTAATTTGGAAACGTTGCCCCAATAGATAAGGGTGCCACAGATCAACAACATGCAGAATAGCCAACATTTGCTTTTCATAGATGGATTTGCCCAGATTTATTTTAGATAGTTTCTTGCTAGTAAAGGCAAAAGGTAGACCCTCTTGCATAAGGAAAACACCAATTCCTTTCCCTAAGGAATAACATTCCAACACAAAGGTCTTTGTGAAATCGACAAGGGCGAGGAATGGAGTGGTGCACATGGCCATCTTCAATATGTGAAAAGCTTGAGTAGCGGTTGGAGTCCAAGTGAAAGAGTTCTTTTTTAGGAGAGCAGTGAGAGGTGCTACAATCTTCCCATAATTCTTAACAAACTTGCGATAATACCCTGTTAAGCCCAGAAATCCACACAAGCTCTTAAGAGTCTTTGGGTGAGGCCAGTATTGCATAGCTTCAATCTTTTTAGGATCCACCATGACACCATCCTTCCCAACCAGATGACCCAAGTATTCTACTTCTGAGGCGCCAAAAGCACATTTATACTGTTTCAGGAAAAGTTGGTGCTGAGAGAGTAGATGGAGAACTCGATCCACATGAGCAAGATGGTCTGTCCAGGTTTTTCTATAGATGAGGACATCATCAAAGAAAATTAAGACAAAATGATGGAGAAAAAGATGGAAGACATGATTCATGAGGCTTTGGAAGGTGGACGGGGCATTACACAAGCCAAAGGGCATGACCAAAAACTCATAGTGGCCCCCATGAGTTCTAAAGGTAGTCTTGGGAATGTCTACCTCTTTCATATGTATCTAGTGGTAGCCTGAATGAAGATCCAGTTTAATGAAGAATTGGGTGCCACTCAATTCATCCAGGAGGTTATCAATGACAGGAATGGGGAATTTGTCTTTGATGGTAAGTTTGTTGAGGGCACAAAAGTCAGGACACATTCACCAAGAACTTTCTTTATTTAGTACCATGACCACAGGAGAAGAGTAGGGGCTCGTACTAGGGCAAATAATGCCTACATTAAGGAGTTCCTAGACCATTTTCTCAATTTCATTTTTTTGGGAAAAGGGGTGACGATACAGACGGATATTGGGAGGAAGGCTTTCGGGTACAAGGGGAATGGAATGATCATGAACACCATGGGAAGGAGGGATTCCTTGGGGAGTGGAAAAGACCAATTTATGTTTAGAAAGGATGTCTTGGAGGTCTTGCGGGATCGAGGGTGTCTCTGTTGCTTGTATGGCATGGAGTTGGGTGATAACACCAGAATGACCTTTTTTGAGTAGCTTTTCCATGCGATGGGAACTAATGATCTCAGGTGAGCCGGAGGTGATGCCTTGGAACCTATATTGGTGGCCCTCCTAGTCGAATTGCATGGTTAAGTCTTTAAAATCCATGAGAATGGGACCCAAAGTCCTTAGCCAGTCTGCACCCAACACAATGTCACAACCTCCCACGCCGATACCAAACATATGGGATTTCAGGTGGTAGTCACCAATTTAAAGACGCACATTTTCTTAATGCCCTCCACATTTCATGGAACCACCATTGGAAATCATGATTTGGAAATTATTGATGGCATGGATGTAGCAATGAGTTTCTTGGGATGTAGCAATTATGGGTGCTACCACTATCAACCAGAATAATGAACCTTTCGGTGCTTGATGTAACCGATTATCTTGAGGGTTTGGGGAGCAGAGAAGCCAGTGAGATCATTGAGGGAAATGACCAGTTCTACTTCGGGAGGGTCTGAGGGAGGGGTTATATCAGTGGATTCAGGTGACTCATACACAAGGGGAGTTTATACATCCTCTTCCGGAATATACTCAGAGATGGCCATAAAAAGTTTTTGTTGTTTACACTTGTGGCCTAGGAAATATTTGTCATCACAGTTATAACAAAGGGCTTTGAGTTGGCGTTCAGCCATTTCTGCCCTGGTCAATTTTTGGATATTTAGTGGAGCAGAGAGAGTAGTGGGATTTACTGGTTTAGGGCGAGGGATAAAGGAGGGTTTTTGGGTTTGACAGGATACCACCTTTTGTGCTTCTTTAGCTCTTTTAGTATCCTCTACCCAACTCTGAGGCCGAGCCATGAGGACATGGGCCCGAATCTCATCCTTGAGGCCGCTAATAAAACACTCTCGGAAAAAGGCATCAAACATGCCCTTTGTTCTAAAATCTAGGTGCTCAAATGTAGCTATAAAGTCTTCCATTGTTCCTAATTGTTTCAACTTTGTCAAATGGCCCAAATGGTTGGTTTCAGTGTCAAAGCATTCATAAAGCTCTGCCAAAAAGTGTGCAAACAATATACCCTTGACGAGAAGTTTTTCTCCATTTCCACCGTTCTTGATCTAGATGGAGAACACCATATTGAAGTTTGGCCAAGTCATATGTAATGTCGTATAAAGAGAAATAATGTTCCATTTGAGTTACCCAACCAATGGGGTCTGAGCCATCAAATTTGGTCACATCCACCCGCGGAAGGCGTAGGTCACATTGAAAGTGATGGTTCTGAAAGTTATTGGAATGAGAGGAATGGTCACCTTCAGGATGTGGAGGTGAGGAGGAGGAAGGGTTATCTGTAGGGATATGTAGTTTGGTGTAGAGTGTCGAAAATACTGATTCAAGCTAGGTGGTGAGGTCTTGTTTAATTTCCTCTATTGAGGATTGCATGGTTGTATTGATGGCTGCAACATTGGCACTGAGTTGTTTCACTTCTTGTTGGGTTTTGATGAGACTAGATTGCAAGGTTTTGAAGCGAGCTTCCAAGTCTTGGCTACGAGTATGGGCCATGAGGATGGGGGAACTGAAAAGGAGCGGGTGGGGTAAAAAAATTTGCTGAAAAATGATATGGATGAATTTGATAAGGGAGAAGAGATGAATCTAATGGAATAGGTTTCAAATAATGGTGAAAAACTTTCCAGACTTATACTCCGGTCTGAAGAATACTGCAAAGAGGAAATGCCCCAATGCTTAACCAGAAAGAAATGTGTATTTACTTGGCAACCCGAACATAGTTGCACGACAACAGATCTTGTATGTTTTAATTTGTTTATGTTTTTGTCCCCAAGGGTTAGGTATTCAAGGGTTCTACAGACAAGGGTTTTCCCTGTGCTATAGCTCTCTGATATACGTGCGGGGTGCAACAGTAGTACTCGGCCCAATATCTCAGGGCACTAACTAAGGAGGATAGATCGTACCCTTATCCATACTACCCGACTACCCAGGTACTAGAGAGTATCTTCCCGAGTGTTGTTCTCGGTGACACTATAGCAGTCAGGCGACCGATCGGTTTATCTAAAGAGGGCTTCAGGTAATCTAGGCCAATCCGTATATAGGTGTTGTCTGATGCACTACCACTCAAAGGGGTACCAACAAGGGTTACAAGGGTGGCCAACATATGTGCACTTAAGTACCACTTGTATTTCCTACATGTATGAATCCATCAACCACGGGTTTATGTGCGTAACGACAGATCTTTGTGGCTTAAATATGTCGGAATACATCTCTACCCTGAAAAAAATTTAACCCACACTTTCTACTGAGGAAAGTGCTATGATACCACCTGTAATATAACAGATATAACATGTATGCAAAACAGAAATAAAATGCTAGAAATGGCAGAATAACAACAATATAACCAAAACATTCACCACAATAGCACTGAAATGATAAGAGAATAATAACAGAAATAGCACTTTGAATCCGAAATCAATGTTCATGGGCCTCTTCGAGGGGGAAACCTCCAGTTGAGTAGAGATCTATTACAATAATATCCAAGTTGGGGTTCTCATACCCTTGACTCCTATTTATACTAAAAAGAAGCATCTAGAGGAAGATCCTTCTAGAAGTGGAAGCTTCTATTAAGTCTTCTTACATCTGCCTTATTCTATTTTATTGAAAGGCCTTATTAATATTGACCTTTATTACATCCTAATATATTGTTCTACCTATGTGTGGGTTAGGACCCTAACACATCTATAAAAGTGACCAATAGTAGTTTAGGCGGTGGAGGAGACAAGAATCCCCCTTCAGGAAAAATTGAGATCTCACACAAGCTTCCTCTAAGAAAAAAGAGGAAAAATGTCGTACAAGAGGAAGAAGACAGACGCATAGAGAGTGAAATCAATAGATTCTCCTTTGAATATATGGATCTCAAGGAATACATCAAGAAAATGTTTCCCCCACTGGATCAGTTAGGGAACATGGACCACCAGAATATGTCTTTGGAAATCATTGAGAATGAGACCTTCAACGAAGAAGAGTCATTCATTTTTCAGAGCATTGTCTCTGACAGGGAATCCAAGAAATTAATTATTGAGAAAAGTGATGTGAAGAATAAGAAAGGAAAATATCGTTCATAGGTTGACCTAAGAGATATGTGGCCTTCCCATATTTATAGAATTCATAGAGAAACCGACGATGCATTGGATGACTCCATTGGTGGTATTGAAGCGGAAAACATGAAGTTAAAAGAAATGATTAAGGAACTGGAAGAGACATTAATTCTTCTTCCACTTCTTGCCAATCCTTTGGAAATCATTGGACCCACCACGCCCGCTGATAAATTAAAAGGATCCTCAAGCTTACTTAGATCATCCAAGAGCTATGTGGAGAGAAATATCAAGAAAAGAATGACATTGATCACAGAGGCTTGGGAAATTTCAAAAACCATGGTTTCTTTTGGCTCGAGGGTGAATTTCTTCCATGAGTATTTGCAAGCCTACCTAAATAATGAAGAAGTTTTTTACTTTGATGTTGTTCTAACCTTTGGTATTAAAGTTTCCAACATGACAAAACTAAGGAGAAGAGAGGAGGATCTTCCCTCTCCAAGTCAGATCAAACAGTTGAATGTGTGGTAGAAAAAAAGGATAAAAAACTTAAATAACATTTTTCAAACATGAAGCCAATTCATATCAAGGAGGGAATAACTATTCAAAAGGCTCATGGAAGTGGACCTATCCGGAAGCACAAATGAAGTCCAAGATCCCAAATTGATCCTCAACTCGTTGTTCCTAACAAAGAAATAGTTTGACAAGAAAGTTGATATCTTTAAAGGGTTGTCAGTTGAAAAGTTCTATGGTATACTTGAATGTGATGAGGACAACATAGACAATTGGCTAGTGGACTACTCTGTGAAAAATCAGGACATTGAAGAAGCATTACATGGCATTTCCCTTGATTTGAGAGACTTGGAGGGAGAGTTGTTCAACATCAAAATACGACATGAAATCAACGTGGCAGCAATGAAAAGTTATAATGAATAATGGTTTAAGAAATCTATTGACAAACTGACCACCAAGGGGAAAGAGACAGTTGAGATGGTTCCTGTAACCGTTAATGAATATAATAAAAGGACACCAGCAAGAAAGTGAATACACGAGAGACCATCATAGTAAGTTTATGTTGATCACATATTTATTTTCATTATCAAGTCATTCATCCACCTCATTTTATTTTTATTTTGATCCACCTCTTTCACTAGAAAGGTTTAACTGAAGACTGATCGCTCCTTTTTTCTTCTTACTAGGTCTTGCCAGGTATTGTTGTTCTTATATCACCCACTATATTCCTTCTACAATCTTAATTCTTGTGTATATTTTATTTATGGTCCGCGGGGTCCCCAATCCCAGTCTTTACAACAAACACATTTTAAATTTCAAAGAATATGTAACATACTATATATATTTTAGAAATTTCAAGAGAGCTATTTCGGGAACAATCTCAACTGTGCTTTGTAACCCATAATTTGGAATACAAAGAATTTGAGGTTGATCTATCATTATATTTATTTGAGATTTCCATGTTCACTCTTTTAAAGTTCTCTTATGCATGAAGACCAACTTATTTTTATTTTATTTGATCATAAATCTTTAGTCAAACTATGATGGATGTGAGGAAATTTTGCTTATTTTCTTTATATGTGTGAATGTGATCAGTTCCTAGTCCTTTCTCATGAAATTTATTTTAAAATAAAAATAAAATGTTTTCTTTTTATTTTCTTGCAATATTTATATTTCTGTGAATTACTACGACAAACTTCTGTCAAGTCCCACATTCTAAACATCTAGAAATCCCAAGAAAATCTAAAGAGGAGTACCACCTCTATAAAAATGTAGGGGGATCTACATCCTCATGAGGTTTTTGTTTCATTCATAACGAATTCAAGCATGAACATTTTTGGTGACCATACTAGGAAACTAAACTGAAATTTGGAACCTGGTCTAGAATTTTTGAAAAATATATGACTTTGCCCTAGGTTGATCAGCCCTGCTTAGAAATTGGATTGAATAATCAACAAAGCATCTTACATCAGATATACAATCTGGTAATAACAACAACCGAGACCCGAGAAGAGTTAGAAGGGTCCTGGAAGAACTTAGTCCAAGAATAAGAAAGATAAATCCTTTGGAGACAGAGGAGACACGAGCGACAAGATCGAAGAAACCAACGACTAGCTAGAGCATCACAAGAACAAGGTCGGGATTGAATCTGGATGAATACAAGGGACCCATTACCAGAAGTAAAAACAAGAAACTATTTATTCTTAGAAGTGAAAAGCATATTCCCGGAACCTCCCCAGATATTGCAGAAAGAAATGAACAACCTTGAGATGAGCATCATGATGAGAGACAAGGAGGTGGAAGAGATGCTACAATAAGTCAAGAAAACCTAAGGTTTGAAAATAGAATAAGAATAAGAGATTATCCTTTGAATATTATATGTGAGCAACATGATCTCCATTTTCTCCCTAAGGGAACCCTAAAGGAATTTTTTGGATATGGAACAATCAATGCAAAGAGGCATCTGCACTTATTTTTTGATGTTTGTGATTTTCACCATGTTGAGAATGAAGATGTCATGGTAAGTGTTAAGCCCTA